>JAFVLL020024460.1:0-7500 GCA_021397915.2 Tor tambroides | reverse complement strand
CATGTGAAAACCACAACTAACACATCCAATCACTGTGAGAAAAACAGCATTTTTTGAAATGTACAAACCTAAGAAAAAATCTGGGTCAAATATGAACTGTACCACATTTCAAATTTGAAGGATCTGGGTCCAGCCAATAAAAGTCCTTGATCCACAACAAGGGGTGGGGCCACAGACGCAGTGGAGAGGGGAAAGTGTGTCAGTTATACACTTCATCCTCACCGAGGGAAAAGAGTTAAGAGAAGGGCAGAGGAGAGGACATCTCACCACTAAACACAGGAACTTGAGGGCACACATCACCACAGACAAATGGGAAATCAGGCAGGAAAAAACTTGTGCTGAAACATGAGCACTGAAGTCATTAATGGGGCACTGTGGGCTAGACAGCTGCAAAACAACTTCATACACAATAATCAGAAATGGGAAGATGTCATGCTCAATATTTAGAATAGAGGTCCATCAATATGTATTTGTTTTGGGGGGGGGAATGGTAGAATTTGGGGCCAGTAACATATGGAACTGTAACATAAACATGAAGTCGTCCAGTCATTTTAATAAGTATGCATGTAATTGGGAATTTTGCACAAAAGTTTTTGGAAAGATTTCCCCATGAAGATTTCACAATGTTTTGTTTTTATTCTTGGTGTTTTTGCCTTTATTATGACAGGATAGCCTGGAGCTCACAGGAAGTGAAGTGGAAGAGAGAGGGGGGGGACAGGATTGAGAAAGGTAACAAATTTGAAAAAAGCTTTCACAATGGGTTTAAGTCCATCACACAAATTTGCTACCTTTTCAAAAAGTACTAATATATTCCACTTAGGCACTACTACGTACCTTTAGGGGTAAGTAAGGTACATTTTAAAAAGGTACTGCCCCAGTGACAGCTCTTGTACTTTTTTGTGTGGTAGAGTTCCAGGTAGAGTGAACCAACAAAAAGCTGCTTGGTTTGAAAGTGACTTCTGCCTCAGCTGTGTTTCGTACACTATTGACAAATTTAGCCCAAATTTTCGCTCTAATTTTGCTAATGTTAGTGCACCACAACAATAATAGTATGACTCTCAATGACGAAAGTGATGTGAAACCGTCTACTAAGAACAACAACAATGACTTTTACTTGAGGGGAAAACAGAAGTGTCTATTTCTACAGAACTGTAATGTACCATCAAAGGAAAAACAAACAAAAGTAAAATGTAAAACGAGATATTTAAGATCATTCACCATTTCTAGATCACAAATTTTGGAGACTGATCATGCCTAAAACTTTGCACATTTATAAATATTTTACCTAGTGGTCAAGGACATTAATTAATGTTTTTGTGACCGGTGTTTTATCGACATACAAAGGTGAAGGTTCACAGACCAACCTTTTGAAACCTACATCCTTTCAATGACCAGCTCAGATGTTTAAAGGGGTCATATGATGCGATTTCAAATTTTCCTTTCTCTTTGGAATGTTACAAGCTGTTTGTGCATAGATAAGATCCCTGAAGTTGACAGTCTTTATAAAAGTTAAGCTTCTGCCACGCCCCCCTAAAACGGCTCGTTCAAACACGCCCCCACATCTCTATGTCACGATGTGGGAAGATTTTCATAACACCGCCCAAATGTTCACGCAATGAAAGAAGGCGGGACTATTATTGTCGCTGTAGTGTTGCTGCTGCCGCTGGCGCCATGTCCTGGAGACGCTGTTTCATTGTGAAAGCAAAACTACTTTGTTTGGGCCTCCAAAAGAGGACACAACTAGAAATCAGTGGTTAAGTTGTATTTACAACACTGTTCCAGAGCAGTACAACGCAAATATTCGAGTGTGTGCAGCACATTTTCCGGAGGACTATTTCCTGAACTTGGAAGCTTCAATGTTGGCTCGCACAAAGGCTGTTTCTATAAAGTGGGACAATTCCAACTTTGCAAGGACAGTCTGACGTTTCTGACTCACAGCCTGTAAGTACATTTCTGCCACTGACGATTCAAACGTGAGTTTTGAGCTGTGTAGAGTAGCTCTTGTTGTTTGTCGTTTCTCTGATCACAAATGCAGACATGGTAAAGTTTACGTGGCGCGATGCAACACGACGCGTGAAAAGACAGTCATTATAAGTCATTATAATCAGTAATTATGTCCCCACTGGATGCAACAAATGCCTCGTTTCTAATGGGTTTTTATTGTTTTTGTGTGGTCGCGCCATGAAACGCCATCACAATACGGTGAGGGGCGTAACATTTCCGTCTCACGCTTGAGGTATTCGGCCAATCACAACGCACTAGATAGCTGGCCAATCAGAGCACGCCTCGTTTCTCAGAACGATGAGCTTTGTAAAAATCGACGCGTTTCAGAAAGGCGGGGCTTAGAGGAGCAACAATAATGTACAGTATGTGGAAAATAATGTGTTTTTGAACTTTAAACCACATAAATACATTGCATTACACCAAATACACAAAATAATGTTCTTTTTAGCAACATCATATGACCCCTTTAACCACTAAGCCACAGCACTGTACACATTTTACTATAATTGACCATTTATCAGGTGGTTGCCATTTTATGCAGATTATCTACCCAAGAAATTTGTTCCCTAGATGCACGGCTTTGGAAAAGTCCTCATAATGCCGGCCAAGTCAAGCACTGCTGTGCACGAGAGCCCAGTTCTCCATCTCGATAGGAAAGCCATGCTGAGAGCCAGAAAGAGGAAATGAAAGTGGGTCTCATTATGAAATCAAACCACACAACCGTTCTCAATTTCCTCCCGTCCAGTCCTGTGACTCCACCAGGAGGAAGACGGATAGGAGGAGAAAATGGAGGTCCTGCCTGATGGCACACTTAATCTATCGGCTGTGCCGAGAGGAAGGCCAAAAGGCGGCCGTTTGAGCGGTTTCCCGCACCCCCCTTTCCCGCCCTGCTGTGAGCTGCTGCAGAAGTGTGAGGCGGGGTTTAGCCGTGTAATCAGCAGCAGATGTGTGGCGGAATAAAACATCTCTAGCAACACAGAACAAGAGCGCCACCTAGTGGACAACAGGTATGAGACCGAAAACACAAAAGTACTGTTACATTCCTGATGGTAGGATATTAAAAGGGAAACGCCTACCATCATCTTCCTTTTCACATCAGTAAGACTACCCCCAGACAATAATCAACAATGATATATAGAGAATAATTGTCAATAGACCACTGAACTATTAATAATAAATGAACTAATTTACCATTACATCTCTGGTATGCACTAATTTTCAATAATTCAAATGGTCCATGTTCCATTATTCCACTTACATGCACACAAAAAATTATAAACACAAATACAAAGTTCGACCACACACAACCAGGGAGCCAGAGACCACTATCTTAATTGAAATGCTAGAAATACAACTGTTTCCCCTCAGTAATGAGAAAATACAGAATACTGTGGAAAAAAAAATTGTTTATATATAAATTTATCAACACTCAGTTTCTGTTAATAAAAAAAGCCTGAAAACAAGCAGCATTCTCATAATTACAGCAGAAATATTTTAGACATTATGGGGGTCTTTCAATATTGTGTTGGACAGTAAGGGGCCTTCAGGTCAACTCCTAACCACTAAACAAAAAAACATACTAAATACTCAACTGTTTGTGAATATCTAGCAAATTTACAAGAAAGCTTTTCTCCTGACACTATAAGACTCAAAGTGATGTGGGAAATGGTCTGCTTCAAAATGACAAGAACTCAAAACATACTTTAGATTAAATTACAATGTATGTGTAAGTACACTCTCAGCTTTCATAATGTTCGAAAGGCACTCACGATCACAGCCCTCCCACATGCGTTTATTACTTTAAAAGTGATGGAGGGACAAACAGAGATAAAGAGAGAGAAATGGAGGTTGACAGATGAATGGAAAGATAGCCCTGACAAACTGCAGGCGGCTCTAGCATTCCTCTCAGGCCTGTTGAGAAAGTAGCTGTGAGTTCAGAGTCCTTGACATGTTCCGCCTGCCAGCTGAAATCCACTAACACACAGACGGACTGACAGCTCTCTGCGTCCTGGCACGGCCTGATACATTCCTCACAGCCCAACACTGATAAGACTCAAGACAAAACATCAAATGTTGGAGAAGCTACCATGAAACTTGTCAAGCTACAAACTACTCATGGAAATACTACGAGCTACTAACAAAAATTAGGTGACAATATTAAACCTTCCTAAGGGGACATCCCCTGTCTTTTGACCAAGTTGACCAACTTTTGACCAATACTTTTCATGACATCTAATAATCATCTTATATCAACAAAATGTTATTTTTCCTGTGAGGGCAAAGCTTATTTTTGTATGTTCAGCATAATTACTCCAGTCTTCAGTATCACACGATCCTTCAGAAATCATTCTAATATGCTAATTTGCTGCTCAAAAAACATTATCAATGCTGAAAACTACTTAATATTTTTGTGGAAACCATGATGCAATTTTTTTCGGCATTCTTTGATTAAAAAGTTCAAAAGAACAGCATTTACTTTTTTTGTTTTTGTTTTGTAACTTCCTAAATCTTTTGTAATATTATTAATGTCTTTACTGCTACTTTTGTCAAATTTAATGCATAAGTATTATTTCTTTGCTATTTTGAAAGCATCACTTTGGTCGTTATATTTACCCAAATGGGAAAGCTTTGCCTCACGCTAAAGCAGTGGTTCTCAACAAGGGATCCGGGGACCATTTTACATGACTTTACCATGACTTTTAGCAAGTTTAATGACTTTTCCAGAACACTAAAAAATCCCTAATATTCCCAGGTTTTCTATGACGAAGGAAACCCTGGAACAACGCTGACCATTCTTCTTTTTATGTTCCATGAAACTTGAATATAAATACAACTAGAAAAACTAGAACACACCCTAATTTATTTTACAAAGTCAAAAACTTGGTGATAAACAGCAACATTTAGCATATTAATTTACTATTACACACTATTTACTAAACACAGACCAGTGAATCATTTTTCAGTTGTTGGAAAAAGAAGGTTATTACTGGAAAAAGTTTATCATTTTAAAAACAGCTAAGCTACTATGACACTACTGACAAATATTGTTAAGCTAGTGTCTCCTTTCACCAGCCGCTTGTAACAAACACTTGATACAATTCAGTCTGTTTTCCAAAACCTTGCTTCTCAAAAGCACAACAGGTTGTGATTTGTGATTCATATCCCAAAGGTATAAGCCACATTTTCCCTGTTATCATTTCCAAAACATCATGAGGCAGTGATATCCCGGAATACTGATTCATCTAGTTCTGCTGAACTTCCCTGACCCAGGTTAAGCTCTGTTTAGGGTTCGGAGAGCTGAATATTTATAGCAGACAAGATGAATGGCTGTCTCTGTTCTTGCCCTGCCCTGACTGATTCCAGCAGAGTAAACCCTGCCAATGAAAAAACACCATTAGTTTCACATACTCTAGCATGGTTCATTATGGGGCCTCAGACTGCAAACCACAGACACTGCTGACCTTTTCCATGGGCCTATGGCGCCACCAAGCGACCACTGTGGGGCTCAGAGATAGAAGTGGACAGAGGAAGAGAGAACTGATCTAGAACATGATAGAACTTTCATAAAGAGATCACTGCAACGAGAGATGCAATGATTGAATTACACATACACACTAGTGTATCCAGGCACACGGACTAACCTTTCTGCAGCGTGGGTTTGGGCAACTGAACAGAGAAATGTCTTTATCCAACAGTGCTGGGAAGTTACAAAATGGACACCTTGAAACGAAAGTGAGGAAAAATAGTGTTATGTTTTCAATCTCAAGTTTGTACAATTTAAAAAAATTTGAATTCTGTTTCTCTATCGCATGGCTTTCAAAAAGTTGAAACATGAAGCACTATATGGACTACCTGATGTGGATTACTTTTTTGCCCTTTTTGGAGCTTGACAGCTCTACCTACAATTAACTTTCCTTGTATGGAAATGAACAGTCCGGACTGATGCGTCAAAATATCTCTTACTATGTTCCACAGATAAAGAAAAGTCATATAGTTGTCTATCAACACGTTTAACTCACCTGACCAGTTCATCAGCACAGGTGGCTGCTACTGCCTCCTCTGCCTGTCTCTCATAATATCTGCACAGAATGTTTTCAGGTAAAACCTTCTCCAGCTCACTGGTAGGGAATGAACAGGTGCAGCTCCCATCCATACAACTCAACTCCGACTGCAAACAAACACAAAGAACCCTTTTTTAATTCATCTGAAACAAAAATACTAAAATATACTGTAACTGTAAAATTCAACGAGTAATTGCGTTGAGAATCTACACTACAATTAAAAGGTTTGGGGTCAGTAAGATTCCTTTTTTTTTCTTTTTTTTTTTAAATGATGCATTAAAGCCTGGCTCACACTACAGGATTTTTAGCCCGATTTAGCCCTGATTTCCCCCTCCCGAGAATCGGAGGAAAAATCTTTTCGAGCACCTCGATCGGTCCCGATGTTCGGCGCGGATTATCTGGTAATGTGAGGCGTTCACAGATCGAACCTTGCACCTCCCAGTGGGCAGCCGTGGCCTAATGGATAGAGAGTTGGACTTGTAACCCGAAGGTCGTGGGTTCGAGTCTCAGGTCCGGCAGGGATTGTAGGTGGGGAGAGGCCTGAAAATATTGTGACATCATAACGGTCATGACCGCACACACATTTTCCAGTAATACAATTCAAAAGATAAAGGTAACCTCAGAGACTGAACAGTCTGAACAGATGACTTACCCGTCCTGAGCCAAACACTGCCTCCTGGGCATATTTCACCAGACACTCCTTGCAGAACAAATGGCCATCTGTACACTGGGTCATCTCCTCAAAGGCAAACTCCCCACAGCAGCAGCCACACTCAATCAACTGCCCGTCCTGAGAGCACAGGTCAAAAATGTCACATGCTTTCAACACACATCACAAGGCTGAGCGAGGTCCCTCTAATCTGATTTTAGAGCTGGAACTGTCTGTTTGATACAATCATTTTCAACTGTGAAAAAGGACAAAATAACTTGCACACTCTAAATCTTTAAGTTTTTTCTTATGATGTGGATTGACGTGTCATTTACAAGAGCATTTAAAGTACATAAACTGGCTCTTCACACCCACCTTTTGATACTGCTCCTCATTCACTTGCAAAGCCAACAGGAAATCTTCATGCTGAAAGTGGGAGAAAAACCCTCCTAATTATTTCAACAATTAACACCCCGTCAGCTCATTTCACCACAACCCTATATCTTTGGGTTATTTCAGGAGGAACCATTAGAAATAAATTGAAGAAGTGAACCGTGTAAAGTACCTCAGCCATTTCCTTGGCTTTCTGCTCGTAGAACTGCTGCTCTTTCACAAGCGACGGCTCCAGTGTAGTCTCGTTACCGCGGCTCCATCTGCGATTCTTCTCCAGAAAGTACATCTTTCTCTCCAGTTTAAAAGAACCTGAGATGAACGAGATGCAATGAGCATTTCACTGTTTACTGTTTTCACTGTTTCATTTTGCATTCAAAAAGCATACAAAAAAAA
>JAFVLL020024459.1:0-11128 GCA_021397915.2 Tor tambroides | reverse complement strand
TATCACCAGTTCCAACGGCGCACTCACTCAGATCCTGTAAATAAACTTATTGTGTTTTACACTTACCTCTGTGTCCGGCAGTTCATGTTACAGTGGTGCCCTACCTAGAAAATTTCCCACAAGCCGCCACTGTATGCAAGTGTGCAAGTATTAATAAATAACGTATTAAATAATTTCACTAAATATACAAATATAAATGCAGATAGCTTATTATTTTGATACCCACACTTATGATTGTTCATTAGGACTCTGTCTATGATAAGTTTTCTGGTCCGAATTTGAATTCACATCAAATTATATGTATTTCTATAGCACATATCCTTCCAAATAACCTTTACTTAAAATGTCAAAATCACATTGATTTGAATCTTCTTCATTAAGATCATCATTACAAGGCTTCATTTTTAAAAGATGTTTAATAAAAGGGGGAAAAGTTTCAGAACAGCCGTGCTTTAGTATGAGATCATTTCCAGTGAATTAGTGTTAGAAAATTTTATTCTACCACATCGTCATTATGAACGACATTATGAACATAGTTTGAGATTATGCTCATACTCATCACTGAAAACAAAATCTCTTTCTTTAATACCAGATTTGGCTGTGGCATTATGAGGCCTTTTACAACAAACATGATATATAGCTTTGAGCACATGAGTGGAACGGGAGAGGAGCACAGAGACAGCGGCTCATTTGTCATTGTGTGAAGGAACAGGAAGTTCTGCTGTTCCGTGGGGTTTAGAGTCGAGTGGCTGAGCTTTTCAAAGCTCTGTAGATTGCTTTTTTTGTCTATCATCAAACTTTTTAAGCAGCTCCTGAGTGTCATAGTCCACACAGGTACTGTGGAAATGAGTTTATTATAACATGCCTTCCATACTGACACCCAAAGACTTTATTAATATTAATCTAGGCTTTACACACTAGTCTTAAACTTAGTAAATGACCTAATGCCTAACACAGAGGTGTTATTCTAAGTGTGTGCTAAAATGCATTCATCTTAATAGATGTTGATTACATCAAATGGTCATTCAGTCATTATTTACACATTATTTCAAATCTACATTATTTTCTTTCCCCTTCAGTGGAACCCAAAGTGACTAAGAGCTTAAATTTTAAAATTTTGTCCATAATTTTTTTGGAACCAATTTCAAATGTGTATTCACTATCTTACTCAGAGTCCTTTTTCGTCACTGTCTAATTTAACAAAGATACACTACTTTTAATTGAGGGATTCATGTTGGCTAGGCTTAGGGAACTTTTAGCATTGTACCGCCTTAAGGAAAACAGGTCAGTACTTTTATTATTCTAGTCTTCTTCCTCTGTACAATGACTGTATAAATTGTGTCACCTTTAGTAGACAATCTGAGGCACAGCATCTGCAGGGTGAGATTCGCTAATGCCCAGAATCAAACCTTATTTCTGTGGGACCAATTACTGGGCTCGTATGGACAGCGTGGCACTTCATCCTAAGAGTCCCTCTGCTGAGGCCAGCAGTCCTGCTCTCACATGTTTGATCCGCACTCATACCTGCTTTGACAAAACAATCCTGTGCTACAGCCACCCATGTCTTCCTCTTTTACAGGGCGAATAAGGCTGCACACAAACATTTGGCCAAATTAAGAAGAAGCACGTCACACTGAACACACTCCAGCTTGTTCTGGACCTTTGAGGTTTCTTCGAGCAGAGATTTTTTTAAGTTGGTCTTGACTAATTAGAGCAGCAGAGTGTGACAGATATGGTATCTCCACACACACGCCCTCGGAGGAATAAAGTAAAAGTCACTTATGACTGCCACAACTCTAATGAGCCCACAATACAAGTCCCCTGCATTTACTATAAGCGTCACATATACCACCATCTCACATTAATACAAGAATACTACACACACCAGAGAGAAACATTTAAAGAGACAATAAACAATAATGGTTGGGCTATACAACAACAAAACAGACCAACATATTTCTGAATTTTCTTCAAAAGTCACAAATCTATTTACCTCCAATTTGTGTGTTTATTGCAGACGAATGGTAATGAGTGTGTCAGCGCAGTGACTATATTAATTGGCATAGTCAGGTTTAGCATGTGTAATGAGGTCAGCAGGTTTCAGATCTATGCAGTTCAACATCAACTAACACTAGAGGTAAAGTATTTATGTTTTGTATAAAGATTTCATGGCATACATGATAGATTGTTAATACACAATACATAGAACAATAGAGCAGTCTGACATTCTATTACAGAACATAGAACAATAATTCTTAATACATAGAACAGCACCATCTGCAGGACAGAAGCAAAACCAGTTCCAGTGAATATAAGCACAATATCTGACCTGATCTCAAAAGAAAACTGTACTGTGTGTGAAACAGTGATCACTGTCGAATAGGTTGATTGCTCTGCCATCCGTATGTTTTTGCCACACCATTCACAATGTCTCAGTATGTTCTGTTAGCATCTGTGCGGTGTAGCGAGGAACTTTAAAAGCTCTTGTTGGATCAGTTTGGCTCAGAAGTGACCAGTGCATAGCCAGTTATGTTTGGATTTGAATTTGTCTTATTTTGATAACACTTCACAATAACTGCACATGAATAATTGTGTACTAATAAGTAAATTAAATGCTACTTTAGTATAAACTAACAATAGGATAATGCATGTACTAACCAAGAACTAACCTTAATTACGACATGAATCATATGAATTCATGTGTGAATAACAATCACCTTTTTCTCTGATCTCTTACCTTTTTTAAAGTTAATTTTGACCTCTTTGATTTGATGTAATAAATAAAATAAAAATAGACCTAAAGCATTTGAAGAGCCATACCAAAAACACAATTTTTTCCCCCAACTAGTTAAGTGAACAAACTGGTTTAAGAACCAATTTATGGAAATGTTCCAAATTTCCCACAGTAGTGCACTGAAAACCTTTATTTATAATAATAAATTTATACAAATTCTCTCGAGCACCCTAATAATAATGCTGTTTTTCTGTGATTTAATCAGTTTGTCTTCCCTGGCAAACATCTATAATACTGTAAAATCTGGCAGTAGACACCACAAGAGTATCAAGGAGTGATTTCATCCAGGTGTGAGTTTTTGAGAGTGAACTATAACGGTTTCTGTATCTCTGCTGTAATTCTCTACGAATTATATAAGATTATATAGGAAAGGATTAAAAGCATCAGAGTATCAATAAACAAGGATAACAACGCCATCTATTGGCATGTAAAATTTACAACATCCATAAACTATGGAAATACAATACATTGTTTAAAGCAGGGGCATAGCCATCATTTCAGAAGTGAGGGGGACAGAAATGTAATATATGATGTATATATATATATATATATATATATATATTTATATATATTAGGGGTGTAACGGTACACAAATATGACGATTCATATTTTTACTATTTAAAATAACTGCTTTCTATTTTAATATATTTTGAAATGTAATTGATTGCTGTGATCAGAGCTGTATTTTCAGCATCATTACTCCAGTCTTCAGTGTTACATGATCCTTCAGAAATCATCCTAATATGCTGATTTGCTGCTCAAGAAACCGTTTTATTATTATTATTATTATTATTATTATTATCAATATTTAAAACAGTTGAGTACATTTTCAGTATTCTTTGGTGAATAGAAGGATCTGCAAGATCAGCATTTATCTGAAATAAAAAAGCTTTTGTAACATTATACACTGTACCATTCGAAAACTTAGAGTCAGTATATTTATTCTTGTATTTTGTTCAGTAAACAGCAATCCACTCTCCCTCGCCTCTGAGACCCACTTTAAGTAGTACACAATTCATTATATAAGCGTAAAGCAAGTAATATCAAACAGAATGCTATTAAACAGAATGCTATTTTAATGAAAGTTGATTTTACAAAATGCAGTAAGTATTGTGGTAAACACTACTGGCACCTTATTTTATTAAAACAACAACAACAACAACAACAATAATAATAATAATAATTATAATAAACAAACAAACAAACAAACAAATAAAAACATTTTTGCCCAATATTTCAAACTTGCTAAAAGTAAAACCATCATGCCAATGAAGCACTTTGAAACTGAAACTTACTTTTTGTTTCATGCTTTGCTTTTATAAATGAGGCCCAATTATGGTTAAAATTGATTAAACCTAAATTTAGGACTAAATTTTAAGTTTGATTTTAGTTTAGGTTTGCATCAGTTTGTAGATATCTGACATAAAACCTAATTTTGTCTGAAAACATAATAAATAACAGAATTACAACAGCGTTACAGGAAGTTATTTTATATATTATCAAATCAAGTCATTTATTTATAACACTTTATGCCATATACAACAAAGCATTACAGTACTAAAAATTTAAAACCACTGTCAATGTCTCAAAATTCTTCAGTTAGGAATCAATTTCAGTTACAACTTCAGTTTCAAAATTTTATAAAGACCCTCTCTAACCCGATCTGATTTGATAGTTTCAGGTCACGTGACCTGTCAGTGGCAGCTCCTGACAGCCGGCTAAGGATTGAATCCCCATTCTTAATGTCTGAAGATACGAATAAGAAGAAGCTAAACAGATAGGGCTGACTTACAGAACTACACATACAGAAACACAAAACGAATTCTCTGCATGAAAAAAAATTAAATAAATAAACCTCCATGGTTTAACAGTTAAACATCCATTTATGAAATATATTAATTAAAAGAAAGTTACAACCTGTCTTTTATCCAACTAATGACAGAAAAACAAAATGCCTTACAAGCAGCAGGTGTGAATCTGGAGATACAGTATACGTGTGCATCATGACATCAGCCTGACTGACATCAAATTGCTCAAAACGTTAGATAATAAAAATCAGACGAATTTCAGCATTTTAATCACAGTAGCACAACATTTCCTTTGCCCAGTGCAATAGGAGTATGTATTTGGTGTATTTTGAGTATTTTTATGTGTGTGTTAAGTGTTGGATGTATATGTGAAGCATCATAAATGTCTGAAAACTAGTTGCCCCAAGGGGATTAATAAAACTCTAAACTAAGACTAAACTAAACTATTATGTAGAGTATTAATAGAGAGATGGACTGAGAGAGTGAGATTGCCTGCATGCTCCTTGTTTACAACCCTGTTTCTGTCTCTTTCAATATAAAAGTCCTTACTGCTGACTCACTCATAAAAGCAGTCTCTTGTCACCATCTAATGGTGGAATAATGTAACTAAAATGACCATCACGAACACACACATCGTTTCTTAATACTATTTTTAAACACTGTTGTACTATTATTCATATTAAATAATACTTATTAAATAATATTTAATAAACATCAACAGCCATCATTAACATTGCTAAGCAATTCAGTCAACAGTAAAAAGGTAGTGCTCTGATATACAAAAGTCATATGAAATATAACATGATGAGACTTTGCACTCAGCCAAAACTATTCACTCTGGAACAAATAATAGATTAATGAGACCAAAGACTGTCTGTTAGATTTACCCAAAATGAATTAGATCTCATGTTTACCCACTATAGAGACATCAGATCTAGCGGCAACCTCCTGAAGGTCTGGTCGAGTTGAGGCTGCTTTCGGAGGTTCATGAGTGCTGATGCCTTGGAGCTCACATCTGTGAATATGCTGAAGAATATTTTCAAATAGGCGTTATCTTTATTGAAAAACTGCATATTTGAAGTCTAAACAACTACATTTTTGCCTAAAAAATTTTTAAACTACATTCTGTGACCCAACAACGGTAGCACTTATAAAATAATAGTGGGTTTGTGAATCCGCCATGACACTCGCTGTGAGAAATACTGCAAGTGGAGTGATACACAAGGTGAAGTGGTTCCCACAGTGAAAGACCTCTCAGCCAATCAGATGGACCAAGAAAAACTGTTGTATATGTGCAATATGTAATCTTTCCTACCTTTTTTAACACATTGGAAAGTCAATAAAAATCAGTCCATTATCTGACAGCTTTCTGGAACCACTTGAAAAACCAGAGCAGCTCCTGAAATGAACTTTTATATCTGTGCTGTGGTGCATCATGGGATGTGGGAGAAACCAAACTAGAGGATAAAATTGATTTTTGTTGTTTTAAAATTTAATTACTGGAACTATGCATAAATGGATGTTAAATAAGAATTTGTAGATTAACGCATGTACAAAAAGTTTCTAATCTTGAGATTTGGTTGTATGCTGTAATTCCTGGTCGCTTGCATCCCTATCAATGGTTGTGCTCATGAGTATAAATGCTCAGAAGCTGAAGTTTCACAAGATTGTCAGAGTAAGATGGAGGTTGAAGAGTGAGTAACCTGCTGGAAAGTGAAATCATTGTGAGTGTGAATATTTTTTTATGTTGTTTTTTCACTTGTACTTTATTCTTGTACGCATTTACCCTGCTTATATAGTTGTGATTTTAATGGTACTGAAACATCTAACCCAGAGGTGGCCAACATCAGTCCTGCAGAGTTCAACTCCAACCCTAATCAAACACACCTGAACCTGCTAATCAAGGTCTGAGGGTTTCTAGAAAACTACAGGCAGTTAAGTTTGTGTTTGACCTGGATATTAAGAGCTGCATCAAGAGAAACCACTTCAGAGGAGAGTTTTCAGCATGTATTGTGAATGTTTCCATAAATGTGTTTTACTTTCACTAGAGTGTGTTGTGTGTGTGTGTTTTTTTTTTTTTTTTTTTCCTTTTTCAGTTAAGACTCAATGCTGGCATATTCTGAAGAAACGTGATTCTTATTTTATTCACAAATGATCTGTGAGCTTGAGGATTAATAGCTCATTTTAATTTCAAGTGTTTCATTGTTACTGTAAATGGGTAAGTAACATTTAGAGAATCACCTATACAAATATAGATTTATTTGTATTTTTATTTGGTTCTGAGCAGTGTTGAATCATAATGGATGCAGACCAAACACAGTGGTTGCCAAGCATTGCTGTGCACGTGAATAATCTGAGTAAAGTGCCATTTTAAACCCTTCCTATTCAACATCCTCAATGTTGTGGTGACTGTACAAACTGGACTTAAGAGTAAATGTGTTTTGATACAAGTTAGGCTATAGCATCATATGCAGAAATTGTCATTTTACAAAATGTCATCTCAAATTGTCAGCAGTCCCTCTTTCAATACCTGGCAAGGTAAAAGTCCTCCAAAGATTTGACTAATCCTCCCTTACAATTTTCACAGCATTGTGTGCTAATGGGTGACTTTACTCAGTCAGCAGCTTACAAGTCCTCTTTAAGCTCAGATGTCAGATAGAAGGGGTGCCCTAAACCTAGTGACAGAGAAAGTTAGAGATGTCTAGAAATGTGCACACTAAAGAGTTTAAGGAGTGTTCATTCATGGCTGCATTGATAACTGCTTGTTAATGTCAGTTTATCTGACTATGTTTGAGTTTAATTAATGTACTCCACATGTCTGCTGTGCATCTTGTGTGGGTTTTTTTTTTATTTTTTTTTTTTTTTCCAAAAGACTCCATGTTTGTGTTGCTGACCAAGGATGTTGAGAGGCAATCTTTTCTTTTAAATCCCTTGTATGTTCTTTTCTCTATACTTAACTATGCTTAAATGTCTTTTTGCTGCTCACTGTTTTTCACCTGTCAAATATAAATGGATAACTTCAGCTCAGAGATGGCTCTGATTCCACAAGCATCTCAGTGCTCCTGGTACACCTCTAGAAACAACAGTTAGAAATGCAGCCTGTAATTGTTTCGGTGAGGTCCCGACGAACAATGTTAAATGTGGATTCTCTTGGAAAATCAACAGCTGTTGAGGTGAGTCCTCCTGTGATTTTAATATTTACTACACTCTGCTCTCTTTACTGGTTCAAACCATGTTCCCCAGAAAGCTTTGTGGTGGAGAATATGACCCTCTATTGCAGTCAATGCTAGGTAGTGGGTAGAGTCAGTCACCTGCAGGTGCAAATCCACTGCTGCTGAGCTCGGATATCCGATAGATGGGGCGCCCCAAACACAGTGACATGAGACTTTAGCACTAAGCATGCTAAAGCTTTATTTCTGTTTTCTGTAGGTTTGTGATTAGTTTGTTTACTCTTGTTTAAGAGTCTGTAGTTTTAAGGAGTTTTATTTTATGCAGTGTAATTTGATGTCTACATTCTGTAGTGTATGGTATGTTGTGTTTATAGTGCAGTACTGTCCTGTTCAATCATGCAGACATGGCACTTTTTTTTTTTTTTTTTTTTTTTTTTTTTTTTTTTCCCCCCCTCCCCAATGTGCTCTTTCTACTCAATTTTTTTTCTTATGTCCTTCTGCCCTCACTCTTTTGCAAACTTGACTTAATTCCAGCTGTAGCCACACTCTTAACTAAGACCTGGATTTGAAAGCGGACCCATCAGCACTCTGCTCTCCACCAGATTACAGTAATTGAATTTAATATTCTAATATTTTGTAATATTGGTCTCCAAGTTATTTTTATTTTATTTATTTATTTTTTTTCCCCCCCACCTTGATTGAAGGCCCACTCATCACTTGAGGCTCCGGTAACCATCTTGATGAGTAAGTCTCATGCACAGCTTTCAAAGCTCTCTTGTACTCATTTGACCTTAAATGGCTCCCTGCTACATGAACTAAGTAGTATAGATGGCTTCGTTTGATCAAAGGTTGTGACTGAGGAGCAGAACAGGGAGTCCGTGACCTGCAGGTGCTGATCCACTGTCTTTGGCTCAGATCAGATAGACTGGGTGCCCCGAACTCAGTACAGTTACAGGGATGGTTGGTCATGGTGCTTTAGATAAAGTTATCAAGCAGTTAAAATGTTTGAGACCAATATGTTTCTAGTATGAAGGTAGGTAAGTGCAGATAAGGCAGTTTATATTTTATAATTATATACTCCTATGATTTTCTCTTTCCTCTGCCCTCCACCTGCATCTGTGTGTAGAGGTTTGGCACCTCCATATTCCCAGAGCTGAAGATGCTCTCTGCTCATCTTTGGCTGGATTGAGATCTTGATTCTACCAGAGGACATGACTTCACTTTCTTCCAGACCACAACACAAACAAGAATATTTGCTTTCTGTAATATCTTGAAATTAAGAATTTTGTATTTCTTGCATTTCAGATCTATTTTAACCTCGCATGTACTTTTTTCCTCCGTTTAGCTTTCCTCCTCTAGTTGGATGTTACCCTTTACATTTGAGTACTTTGGTATTTACCTTAAGCCTCACAACATCAAGGCATCAATGTCAATTATAGACTTTGATTCAATGAGACACTGATGCCCTCTTCTCTCTCACAAGTTCATCTTGAACAGGTTTCCTTCTCTTAACTACCTAAAAAAAAATTTGGTCTTTACATCTCTTTTGAGTTGTTTCTCTCTTGGTGCTACTCGATCTTAGTGTCGAACGCAGCACTATTGACCACAACATTCTTTTGAATAGACTAGAAAACTTTGTTGGCATTAGTGGAAGTGCATTGGCATGGTTCAAATCGTACTTACCTGACCACCATCAATTTGTAGCAGTGAATGAAGAGGTATCATATCGATCACAAGTGCAGCATGGAGTATCTCAAGGCTCAGTATTAGGGCCGTTACTTTTCACGCTTTACATGTTACCCTTGGAAGATATCATCAGTGATCACGGCGTTCGCTTTCACTGTTATGCTGATGATACTCGGCTCTATTTTTTGTTTGTGGCCCAATGAAACATACCAATTTGAAAAACTAATGGAATGCATAGTCGATATTTATATTTTTTTAAAAAAAACAACAAAAAAAAACTGGATGAGTAATTTCTTACGGTTAAATTCTGGAAAAAAAACAGGTGTTAATTATCTGACTTAAAACCTCTGCATGTAATAACCTAGAACACTGTCTAAAACTTGATGGCTGCTCTGTCAGTTCTTCATCCTCAGTTAGGAACCTAGGCATGCTATTTGATAGCGATCTCTCCTTCGAAAGCTCTGTTTCTAGCATTTGTAAAACTGCATTTTTCCATCTGAAAAATATATCTAAATGGCAACCTAGGCTCTCAATGTCTAATGCAGAAACATTAATTCATGTGTTCATGACCTCAAGGCTAGATTACTGGAGGTTGTTTTTTTTTTTTTTTTTTGGGGTGTTTGTTCTGCACGCTTAAACTCCAGCTGGTTCAAAATGCAGCAGCTAGAGTCCTTACTAGAACCAGGAAGTATAACCATATTAGCCTGGTTCTGTCAACACTGCACTGGCACCCTATTAAACTTCGTATAGATTTTAAAATCTTGCTAATTACTTATAAAGCCCTGAATGGTTTAGCACTTCAGTACTTGAGCGAGCTCTTATCACATTATAGTTGTCCACATCTGCTGTGTTCTCACAACTCTGGCCATTTGATAATACCTAGAATATCAAAATCAACTGCGGGCAGCAGATCGTTTTCCTATTTGGTGCCCAAACTCTGGAATCGATCAAACAGTGTTCGGTAGGCAGACACACTCTGTCAGTTTAAATCTAGATTAAAGACCCATCTCTTTAACCTGGCTTGCACACAAAACACTAACACATTTCTATTATTCAAATCCGTTAAAGGATTGTTAGGCTGCATTAATTAGTTCATCCGGAACCAGGAACAGTTCCCATAACACCTGATGTACTTGTTACATCGTAAGAAGAATGGCATCTACGCTAATATTAGTCTATTTATTTCTTATTCCGAGATCACCGTAGCCACCAGATGCAGTCTGTATCCAAATCAGATGGTCACTGCAGTCACCTAGATCATGTCCGTATCCAGCCCAGATGGTGGATAAGCACCTAGAGACAACCTCTACAGCCCTGAATGTCAGCGGAGACCAGGACACCTAGATGAGCCCCAGAGACAGATCCCCAGTGGAGACCTTGTCTCCTAGATGTCCATCGGGACAAGACCTCGAGAACCAGATGAGTCCTCGGCACAAACTGCTGGTTCGTCTGGCCAGAGGCGAACTGGCCCCCGACTGAGCCTGGTTTCTCCCAAGGTTGTGTGTGTGTGGTTTTTATTTTATTTATTTTATTTATTTTTTTTAAATCGGGTTTTCTGATTTCATTTGGTGGCGTTTGCATGGTTCTTTTCATGTGTGTCTTTTTCTTTAGGCAGTTGCAGGTTTTATCTTCTGAACGATCGACCACTTGTATAATGCTGTATGAATTGA
>JAFVLL020024456.1:0-18375 GCA_021397915.2 Tor tambroides | reverse complement strand
TTCATCCTGAAATGCGAGGCAAATGTTGGATCACAATAATTAGGAACCACAGTTTCCATAAATCCCTTCACTCGATTGGGATGTTCTCTTTTATTGTGGACGGCAAGGGCAGTGACTGTAGCATCGAGCGTATTTTGCAGTATTAAACACGTATTTATATCGATTTCATCAGGCTCTGAAAATTCTTCAAAAAGAACACAAAGAATGGCCTTCTCAGCTGCCATAGTTGCAACACTTGCGTCATCAGAACAGGGAGTTCAACGCGCCACCGTTTCCGCGTTGAACACCCTGTTCTGATGATGCCTGCATTCCTCATATGAGCTGCTTGTCATGGTCATCTTTAATCTTTAAATTAGACAGAGATAAAGTAGAGTGGTAGGAATACATTTATTGATATTTGAATTAATGGTCAAGAGCGAAAAAAACATTCAGATCTGCTCTTAATGGTCATAACAGACTGAGCTGACTGACCAACCAACCAACCAACCAGAGCACAGGATCTCTGAAAGAGGGGTTTAGAGAGACTGGATCCTTGATTGAACCATTTCAGACACTGTGAGAAAAGAGGTGATGCTGCTAGTCTATATTATGAGAAAACTAAAGTATTTTGACCTTGGACGCATGTAAAAATTGAGTGTTTAATCTTATTATTATACATTACTGACACTCTATCCTCCAATTTGATACTGTTAAGTGCTTTGACGCAATCTGTATTGTTAAAAGCGCTATATAAATAAAGGTGACTTGACTTGACTTAAACCTACTGTAGGTGACCTCCAAAACAAAATTTTAAAGTAGCATACTTTTAAAATAGCATAATATGGGCACTTTACTTTATCGGAGCGTCTATTTACCTTCTTGGCAGAGGCAATTTACACTAACTCTGCTCACCAACGTGTGACTGGGCTAGTCAACACTACAAAAGGTCTACAAAAAATCATCTACCAGTAGATCTAGTGTTGTAGATGGTTGTGCGTGCTTTTTGATGCAGTCGACCCAGGTTCGAATCTGCCTATCGGGTTTTTTTTTCTTCTTCTCCCTTTTCAAATCTCACAGCACACGAGAATGGCAATTATTTTCAATAAAAATGAATGAAATAATCGGAAAGTTGAAAATAAAGTATCGGGTAGGGTTTGTTAGGTGTAGGTTGTCCCAATTTACACAATCCCTTTATTGTCTCAATAAAGTGGCATCCATTTAATGCAATCGATACATTATTATTGCATTCTGTTTTATAATGTACTACAATACTGAGGTGCAGATACTTGCCACTATTTGCAACAAGTAGTATAAATAGCAGAAAATCCTGCTATTTTAACATAGTGTAAATAGAATCTATGGCTTTGTGCACCTTAGTCTAATCAGCATATCGCTAAAATACTGCTATTTTTTTTTTACTCAGTGTAAATTGAATCCATTGCTCTTATGTGTAAATTCCATCTATCTATTGTAAATAGCATCCATCGCTGAGAATATGCTATGTTCACTTGGTGTAAATAGCATCTAATTGCTATTACTGTTAATTGCATCTATTGCTAATTGCATGTAGTGTAAATAACATCTATCGTTATTTACACTTAGTGCAAATAGCCGCTGCCTTAATCTATTCCTTCATAAGATTTGTGATGGTATGTTTGGATTATGTTGATTAAAAATTGCTAACATTTTTTAAAAATGTTAAAGAAACATTAGAGAAACTTTATCATGCAAAATTACTAGTAGGATTGCTCAACTGTTTTGTCTTTTATAAATGAAAAGATGTTTTACAGTTTGCTGTGTATAACTTAAAACTCATTGAAAGTAGTTAAAAAAGTAGATCCCAAGCCATAAGTGTATAATATGAATAGTAATTTCAATTATTTTTTTTTAATGTTTTTCACAGCCCTTCCCTATGACCCCTGCTATAACTACACTGTGCTGGATGATTTACGGAGAGCCACCAACAATCAATTGCAATCATCATATTATGCTCAATATACCTCTAAATTATTGTGTGACAGCGATGTCAACTGGGTTGGTTGGTACCGTCTCTTCATTCGGGGTCAGAGCGTTCAGATGCCAGACACATGTGTTGGTCAGTTAAGCTGCGGCACTCATGCCCCACTGTGGCTGAACGGAGCACACCCACGAATTGAGGATGGAGTGGTGACCCATAGTGTCTGCGGTCACTGGCTCAATAACTGCTGCTATTTCCAATCAAATCCCATTAAAGTGAAAGCTTGTCCAGGAGGTTATTATGTCTATGAGTTTGTAAGGGCAGTTCAATACTGTGCAGGTAAGCATATTTAGCATTTGTGTAAAGTATTACATCTATGAGTTTGTTAGATCTGTCTGTTTTTGGCATACTGTGGAGGTAAATACATTAACATTTGCCTTTTGTACATATGCAGTTGATGCATCTGTTAATTTTCTTTTTTTCCCCCAGATGTTAGGAACATTAGTCTCAATAACCATACTGTAACTCCAGAGCCAGCCTTGGCAGGTAAATGTAGCATTCTATACCTTCTACTGACTGCTGAAATTATGTTGGAATGTATCATGGAAATCTATCATTTAGTAGGGGTGTTTGTTTGATTCTTATGTTTCGTGTTTGTGACTTTGCTTATATACATTGTTACATAATTTTGTTCTCAACAAATTACACAATGGTCAACGGAAACCAAAATCGTCAACCCATTGGGGGCTGGATTCAAAGTCACAGAAAATCAAACTAAAATTGAAAAGAATGTGCATGAATTTCATCAAAGCAACTCACAATGTAAGTCAGCAGTGTCTAGGCCCGCTCCTGATGAAACGGCAGATGGTGTCCTGGTGATCTCCTGCCAGATTTGAATCAGAGCATCAGAGCTCCTGGACAGTTTGTGGAGCAACTTATGAATGCTTTGATACATAACGTCCCACAGGTGCTCAGTTGGATTCAGGTCAGGGAAAACATAAGGGCCTGTCAGTGGCATCACTGTCTTTGTCATCCAGAAACTGCCTACACACTCTGAGAATTTATCCTCCTTGCTCTTGAAACTCTGCAGAGAGACACACCAAACCTCCTTACGATGGCATGTATGAATGGACTACCTGTGCAACCTGATTGGGTTGCAGCCAGGTACTGCCTCGTGCTACAAATAGTCACAAAGGCCCTAACAAAGCACAAAACTAGAGACAAATCAGTCAGGAAGGATAGGAAGAGAGCAATTGTCTGTGACCTCTACCTACAAAACCATTTTTTTATTTTTTTTTGGCCTCTCCAGTGTGCCTGTTGTCACTTTCATTTGCACCAAAGCAGGAGGAACTGATTCAGAATCACTAACAGGCGTAATGTACAGGTTCTGTATTTTCATTTAGATTTTTATTTTTTCAAGTCTTTAGTTTCTTCAAAAACATTTGCAAGACCATAATATAGAGAATTACAGTGGTCAAAAAATTTGTCACATCCACCACCCCAAAGGTCGTCATCATCAAAATGAGCCTCACAAATCAGTGTGAAATGTAAACATCAGTATACAGAAATGTAAATAAAAATATTGTTTGCTCATTCTATTGGCAGCACCAGCGATATTCTACCCATTCGGTTCAGCAGCAGGAGACACAAACAATACTTCTGTTGAAGACGGAAGTTCTTCTGTTATTCAGCTGTCGAGTCCATTTCTGTTCTTTGGCCACACATACGTAAGAACACAGTTCTTGTAAGAACACAATTCTTACAGATATATGTAAGAATTTGATTCCATCTTCATTTTAAATCTAATTGTGAGTGGTGAATTCTTTATAAACTCATCTGCGATCAGTCATTTTGGCCGCCACCCATATCACCCTGTAGCCCAAAACTGGTTTCCCACTGAAGCTAAGCAGGGTTGAGCCTGGTCAGTACCTTGATGGGAGACCTCCTGGGAAAACTAGGTTGCTGCTGGAAGAGGTGTTAGTGAGGCCAGCAAGGGGTGCTCACCCTGTGGTCTGTGTGGGTCCTAACGCCCCAGTATAGTGACCGGGGTCCTGACTCTCTGTCGTCATTAACAATCCCAGGATGTCTTTCAAAGAGAGTAGAGGTGTGACCTCGGCATCCTGGCCAAATTTTCCCGTTGGCCTCTGACCATCATGGCCTCCTAACCATCCCCATATACTGATTGGCTTCATCAATCTGTCTCCTCTCAACCAAGCTGCTGTGTGGTGGGCATTCTGGCACACTATGTCTGCCATTGCATCATCCAGGTGGATGCTGTACACTAGTGGTGGATGAGGAGATAATCCTCACAATGTAAAGTGCTTAGAAAAGCGCTATATAAATGTAATGAATTATTATTATTTGATTTTGACAGTGTTTCTCATGTTTCAGGTGAATAATAATGGATACCTCACATTCAACCAGGCTTCAAATGAATATGTTCCCTACTCATTTCCCACTTATGTAAGCCAAGATATAATTGCTGGTCTCTGGACTGACCTTGACAACCGCCTCAGAGGTGTTGTTTCATATAATCAGTACACCAGTGGAAATGTTCTCACACGCGCCACTCAGGATATAAACATTTCCCAAATTTGACCTTCACTGCTTCTTGGGTCTTTGTTGCAACGTAGAATAAAGTCGCTTATATGCTTTGACAAGCACAGTAAGCTTGATATACTTCTGAAATGTGAATGCTTTTTCTTAATCCACAATTCAATTTTAAAATAATTTATTGAACACATTATGTGTTCATTATGTTCATTATCCAACTTATTACACAGCCTATTTGTTTCTAGTTTATTCTGAAAAGGAATTTCACTCAACGGGAAGAAACCTTTATGTTTAAATCCAACATCCATACACTTTAGAAATGATCACTGATCCTCCTCTTTTCTTTGTCTCGTCATGCTCTGTGTTATCAAATGTCTGTAAGAGCTGCAGGAGTTTCAACTAACCAGATCTGTACATTTACGTTTACATTTATGCATTTAGCAGTTTTATCCAAGGCAACTTACAGTGCATTCAGGCTATACATTTTTATTTTATTTTATTGTATTTTAATTAATTAGTTAGTTTATTTATTTATTTATTAATTATCAGTATGTTATATCAGTATTTTTTTAACAAATAATCTGTAGTATGTGAAAAATGAAAGTAAACCTGTAAACTCCTTTTGCTTTAACCAAACTTACTATTACTATTACTAAAAACATACTATTACATACTTTTACTTTTGCTCTTAAACACCCTCAGTAGTCTCAGTGATGGGAACATTCAAAAGTAGATTACAATACAGAATGTAAAATGTCTTTTAAACATTTTTGTAAATATTAAAAACAGACGAGGCTTGATATCACATAACCTAATCAACACTCAATATCACAATATCATATACCTCATTCTGAAATGGGCTAATAAGGGCACAGAAATGATGTTGTATAGCATTGCTAATCTGTTCCAATATGCCAATTTCTTTTTGAATTGCTGGTTACTATTTTTGTCAAAAAAGCTTCAAATAATTTAACTGAATTGTGCATTGCTGAGTAAAATGTTACTTTTATTTGTTTAGTGCACACCTGCTTCATTTAGAAATACAAGTAAAAATGTAATTATTTGCTTTTCACCACAATAATAAAGACTAGGACATAAAATGTTATTTGAGAATAAAGATTTTAAAATCTTAAATCCTTAAATTTATTACCATGTGCAACAATTGTTCTGGCAAACTGATAACCTCAACAATAGTACTGCAGGCTTACTATTAATACTTAAGTTCTCATGTTTTAAGTTTACAGTAAATACAGTCAGTTACTGAGGTACAAGATAATAAGACTTGAATGACACTAGAGAGAGTGTGGTGGTGTGTTATGAGAGATGTGAAATAATTGCTGGCCTCAAATACCCAGATTATTGGTGTCATGCAATGTTGCTAATGACGACGGTTGTTATCAGGGAATAGCATGCCACGACTGACCAGTCAGAATCAAGTTTTCCTGAGAGCTGTGTAATAATGCTCATAAACAGTGAACACTAGATTTATAGTGATTATCTTTTTCAATCTTTTCAGGAAACATCGTTTCAAGTGGTTTTAATTTCAGGCTGTAATTTTTCATTTATTCTGATGAATTATGGTGATATTGCTGTAACTGGACATCCGGTGCAGGTAAAAGAAACTTTTCAATATTTAGAAAAAAATGTTACTATTCACTACTGTTGAAAAATATATGTCCTCTATAAATAGTGTTTATATGAATAATATTTTGACACACTTCCAGGCTGGTTATGACACAGCAAACTCCATGGAATACTTTGTGATTCCTGGATCAATCAATGGGAGCTTCATCTCAAACCTCAGGAACTCCAGTAATGTCAATGTTCCCGGTCGATGGGCCTTCAGGGTGGACAGCAGATCAAAGTCAAACAAAGGTTACCTTGCTGCTCACCCATTAATATCAATTTGTTCATCATAAAATGTGTTATACCCGGAAAAGATTATTTTACAAACCAATGTTATGAAACGTCTCAACATAACAAACACATCAAACTTGATTTCACCCTCATACACTGTAGCTTGTTTCGTTAGCCCGTACTAGAAACCAGTACACATGTACAACATGTAAACATTCAACAAATAATTCTGTGTGTATGTGTTTTTCCCTTTAGAGTACATCATTGGACTTCAAGCAAAACTTTCCTCATTTTCTGACCGAACAGATACTGGGAACTTTCAAATAGTTTTACAGTAAGTAAGAAACCAAGACGAATATTCATACAAACTGTGGTGCTAATAGACAAGATGGGGAAGGTTTGATCTGTGTCCATTTTTTCTTTTTTCCCTCCAGATAAAACAGGAGCTGGTTAAGTACGGTCTGCCAAACAGCGTCGAGCTAAAGTTAAGAAAAGCACAAAAGATAAAGCCATAATATCATTCTCCTTCAGGGAAAGAAATTAAATACAGGTGCATCTCAATAAATTAGAATGTTGTGGAAAAGTTCATTTATTTTAGTAATTCAACTCAAATTGTGAAACTCGTGTATTAAATAAATTCAGTGCACACAGACTGAAGTAGTTTAAGTCTTTGGTTCTTTTAATTGTGATGATTTGGGCTCACATTTAACAAAAACCCATCAATTCACTATCTCAACAAATTAGAATACTTCATAAGACCAATAAAAAAAAACATTTTTAGTGAATTGTTGGCCTTCTGGAAAGTATGTTCATTTACTGTATATGTACTCAATACTTGGTAGGGGCTCCTTTTGCTTTAATTACTGCATCAATATGGCGTGGCATGGAGGTGATCAGCCTGTGGCACTGCTCAGGTGTAATGGAAGCCCAGGTTGCTTTGATAGTGGCCTTCAGGTCATCTGCATTGTTGGGTCTGGTGTCTCTCATCTTCCTCTTGACAATACCCTATACATTCTCAATGGGGTTCAGGTCAGGCGAGCTTGCTGGCCAATCAAGCACAGTAACACCATAGTCATTGAACCAGCTTTTGGTACCTTTGGCAGTGTGGGCAGGTGCCAAGTCCTCCTGGAAAATGAAATCAGCATCTCCATAAAGCTTGTCAACAGAAGGAAGCATGAAGTGCTCTAAATTTCCTGGTAGATGGCTGCGTTGACTGGACTTCAGAAAACACAGTGGGCCAACACCAGCAGATGACATGGCAGCCCAAATCATCACTGACTGTGGAAACTTCACACTAGACTTCAAGCAGCTTGGATTCTGTGCCTCTCCACTCTTCCTCCAGACTCTGGGACTTTGATTTCCAAATGAAATGCAAAATTTACTTTCATCTGAAAAGAGGACTTTAGACCACTGACAAACAGTCCAGTTCTTTTTCTCCACAGTCCACGTAAGACGCTTCTGACGTTGTCTCCGGTTCAGAAATGGCTTGGTAGCGAGCGTGGTGACTCTTCATGCACTGACTCCAGCTTCAGTCCACTCCTTGTGAAGCTCTCACAAGTGTTTGAATCAGCTTTGCTTGACAGTATTCTCAAGCTTGCAGTCATCCCTGTTGCTTGTGCACCTTTTCCTACCCAAATTCTTCCTTCCAGTCAACTTTGCATTTAACATGCTTTGATACAGCACTCTGTAAACAGCCACACCTTTCAGTAATGACCCTCTGTGACTTACCCTCTTTGTGGAGGGCGTCAATGTTCGTCTTCTGGATCGTTGCCAAGTCAGCAGTCTTCTCCATTATTGTGGTTTCAAAGAACAAGAGATACCTGTAATTTATACTGTACGGTCATTAATTGAAACTCAAATGTAAATATTCTAATATTTTGAGATACTGATTTTTGACTTTCATGAGCTGTAAGCTCTAATCATCAAAATTAAAACAAAACAACTTTTGAAATGTTTTACTTTACGTGCAGTGAGTCTAAAATATGTGAAAGTTTCACTTTTTGAAATAACTTACAAGAAAAAATGAACTTTTTCACGACATTCTAATTTATTGAGATGCACCTGTATTTCTGCTCACTTTGCACCTGACAGCAAATATCTAATAACAATTCATGTGTGTACTGCCATGTTATTTTTGGAACACACTGCTTACATTTGATTAAACTTAAATTTAAAATGAAAATGTAATTTTTTTTTTTTTGTTTGTTTTTTTGTTTTTTGCAAAGATACATGACAAAACATGTTTGCAGTTACATATTAACAAGGTCATAGTCAGGTATATTTAATAAAAAAAATAGTAACAAAACAAAAAGCTTGTATTGTTGTGTTACTTTTGACCCACCTGTGTGTTACTTGCGTCCCGACTGACGGAGTTGAAAGTAACAATGTGCAACTTATGTTCAAAGTGAAATTATATGGAAGTCATTCTACATTTGTACAAAATGCCACCTGATATTGATAGACCACACTTGTTAGTTACTGACCACAGCAAAAATATATATCTGTGTAAAACATTATCTTTTGAAATGACGTTTTTCTGAAAAATGGTACTTTCGTCCCCACTCTCCATGTGAAGACTGATTAATGTTGTTTGTATTTGAATCTTTAAAAGGAACATAAAACAGCACAAAAGTGGTCTTACAGTAGCTTATAGTGGTTAAGATGTATAACGTATTGACATCCACCCAGGATTCCTACAGTATGCTCATGAGAGTTCATTATCCATTTTGTACATCATTTTTGGGATTCAAATAGTTTCAATGAATCAGTCGATAGTTAATGACATTACAAACCTAATTTGGGTGATTTCTATTTTTGGACCATTTTTAAGACATGCTGCATATTTATGCTGCTTCTGCATTAATTAATTCATTTAAACCTAAATTCTCATGTGTGAGTGTGTTTTTTTTTTTTTTTTTTTTGCATTTATTGTTGATAAGCCTATTTGTTTCTAGTGTATTCTGAAAAGGAATGTCACTCAACAGTAAGAAATCTTTATGTTTAAATTCAACATCCATACACTTTAGAAATGATCACTGATCCTCCTCTTTTCTTTGACTCTTCATGCTCTGTGTTATCAAATGTCTGTAAGAGCTGCAGGAGTTTCAACTAACCAGTAAACCTGTAAACTCTATTTGCTTTAACCAAACATAAGAAAAATATACCATTACATACTTTTACTTTTGCTATTTAAGTAGATTACAATACAGAATGTAAAATGTCTTTTAAACATCTTTGTAAATATTAAAAAACAGACATGAGGCTTGACATCACATAACCTAATCAACACTCAAATAATATCACAATATCATATACCTCATTCTGAAATGTTTAAAAGCATCTTAATACTTTATATGGGCTAATAAGTGCACAGAAATGTTGTATAGCATTGCTAATCTATTCCAATATCCCGATTTCCTTTTGAATTTCTGGTTACCATTTTAATGTAAAAAAGCTTCAAATAATTTAACTGTGAATTGTGCATTGCTGAGTAAAATGTTACTTTTATCTGTTTAGTGCACACCTGCTTCATTTAGAAATACAAGTAAAAATGTAATTATTTAGCATGAAGTTAGGTTAAAAACTGTAAAACTGGAAGCATGTTTTGAATTTAAAACCAGTTCACTTAAATTGCAACATTTGTTTATTTCCTTGTTTTTTTTTCTTCTTCGTGATATTATGTAATTCAATTTACCAGAACACTAAATCTCATTTTGAACCTCTTGAACACTGAACAGAGGGAAAAAAATCTGTCAGAACAAAGTGGAGTGGAGTTTTTTTATTTTTTTATTATTATTATTATTTTGCAGATTATGACATCTCGTTGTATAGCAATCATTGAGTCTTTCTGACCAGTAAGTCACTTAACTAATGAAATAATTACAAAATGTTTGTTATTTAAAGTATAGCATAAAAAATGGCATATGTGGTTTTTAGGGAAACCTGTTCATGCATCAGCTGATTTATAATTAGTCTACGTAATACTCATTCTGTACATTCTTTGTGAATGCAGTCACTGTCTGCTGATGTATTCATAATAAATGCATAAATACATTAATTATAAATAATACACTCCTTAAAATAAAGGCTTGTGATAAACACTTTACAGGTAAATCCTAAAATCTAAATATTATATATTAAGTCCTATTGTTTGATTTTTTTTGGCAATAATTACTGGTGCTGTTCCAATGAAAACATTTTCTTTTATTCCAGGAGATGCTCTGCTGTTGAAACAGGGCTGGGACACAAAATTCAATGCACACATCCTGCATATTAATTTAACCCACATCAGGTACAAGAAGTCGAAGAAGCAGAGGTCAGTAAACGTTTGATAAACTGTATCCTCAGATTTTTTTTTTTTTTTTTTGGAGATTTGTTGTTTTGCAAAACAATCATACGAATTAGCATTTTCTGCTGTCAAGGTCAGATAAACTGTATACTCACTGTCTGCATATACTATAGGCCTGCAAATTTTTAAGACATGAGCGTCTGCTAAAGAAAAAAAAAAACTCTTGGAGTAATAAAGTAACCTTTGGGTTTCTGGTTAGATGGTCCCTAGAGCATACATTGGGGTACAAATTAAGATTCTTATTTTCAATAGTAAATACAGTATTGTACTAGCCACATGTAGCCTACTAGACAATGTCCAATGTAATACATTTTAAGGTATGCACAGCTGAAGATGTCCAATATAAAGTGGGGCCTGATTTCCTATTGAATATTAGCTTTTCAAATAGACAGTTGGAAATATCTCATTTGTAATATTAATAATGAAAAAAAAAAAAAATTCTTATCAAGATCTCAAGATTAAGTTTAACTGCATTTCTGCAATGAGAATAATAAAGTTATTCTCTCTGATTACAGAAGGACTCTTATAAGACCTGGTTTTATTTTTGAATTCATCATGAGAATTTCCTAGCATCTGCTGGTGTTCATATCAGTGCTGTCACTGAGTAAGGATTTATTTACTGTTTGATTATCAGTCTTAATGTTGCAAAGACAATAAAAACATACAAATCTGTTTCTTTCTCTTTAACAGCCAGGGCACAAACAACAATAATAGCAGGTAATTATAGACCTTTACATTAGAAATAAATCTGTTTTTAAAAATGTCGCCTGAACAAACCTGAAATGAACTCTGAAATCAGTGATCATTTCCATCAGGACCGAAAACTGCACTTAGGTTCATGAGGTATTTAATAGCGTTTGTATTTGTGTTCATTCTTTTCAGACACCTCACTGGAAAGCACCATATTGCCAGCAGGTAATAATGCTACTAGTAATGAAAGCCTCAAAAATGAATAAATATCTTGCCCCAACTTCATATTTAATGTTTTTATGCTCATTCCTTCAGAAACTTCCACCACACTGGCGACTACATCAGGTAATAATGCTGCTAGTGAGGGAAGACACATCATATGCAATGTGTTTTTTTTTTTTTTAAATGTACTGTAAAAGAAAGTGTTTTATAATTTATAAATCTCTTTTTGTCATTCCACAAATAGCTGCGGAGCCATGGAGAGGTAATTATTGACCTATGAGTTAATGTTATGTTTATGTCCTTAATTACGAGGTTGCTTGTAAAACCTGTTCACATCTTCATTCGTATTTTTTGTGTTCATTCTCTCGGCAGCACCAGTGATATTCTATCCATTCAGCTCAGCGGCAGGAGACACAGAACGTCTTGAAACTGGAAGTGAAAGCAACTATTCTGTTGGTCTTTCAACTCCATTTAAGTTCTTTGGCCGAACATACAACCAGACATATGTGAGAATTCAGTTCCATTCCCAATTGCCAAATGTATATGTATTGTATAGTATATATTATATACTATAAATGTATAGTATATATTCTGAATTGATTTCTCATGTTACAGGTTAATTATAATGGACTCCTTACATTCAACATACCTTTACTAGCATTGGAACCTTACTATAATCCAAGCAGAGGAAATGAAGATTACATTGCGCCGCACTGGAATGACTTTAGCGACTATTACAATGGCGTGTTCTCATATCAGCAGTACACAAATGGAAATGTTCTCACCTGTACCACTTGGGATATAAACCAGTATTTCCCTCAGAAGAGCTTCACTGCTTCTTGGGTCTTTGTCGTCACTTGGAAGTATGGACCTCAGCAAAGCCTGGTAACTTTTTTTGGGTTTGTTTGTTTTCCAGCTACAGACTGTATAGATTATGAATCTTGTTTCTTTTCTTCTCAGGTAATCCTGTTTCAAGTGGCTTTAATTTCAGATGGCAGTCTTTCTTTCATTCTGATGAATTATGGTGACTGCGCTGTGTTATATGGTTGAGTAGAGGTAAAACAAACACCACAGGATTAAAGTAGCATTATATATTCTATACTGCCGCTGTATGTATTCATAACTTTTTTTCATTGTTTTAATAGGCTGGATTCGACACAATAAACTCCACATACAACTTTGTAATTCCTGGTTCAAATAATGGCAACTACCAAAACCTCAAGAACACCAGCAACGTAAACGTTCCTGGTCGTTGGGCCTTCATTGTAAACAGTGAATTAGGTAGGAGTTTCATCAAGTTCTTGTGTCAGTGTGTTTATGTCGTGTTATAATGTGTTATTATGTGTGTGTTCTTTTAGAAAGCATCATAGGAGTTCAAATGAGACTTATGACATTTTCGGACCTAACACAGAGTGGAAACATTGAGGCTGTTTTGCAGAAGGTAAGCCACTGGAGTATTTTATGTGTTATGAAATAGAAACAAAATACATTTTGATCTGTCTATTCGTCATTGTTTCAGATAGAACAAGAGCTTTTCAGTCGTGGACTGTCAAGTAGCATCGAGATGAAGTTAAGGAAAGTTAAAAAGACACAGCCGTAATATCAGCCTCATCAATGGAAGAGCATTAAAGCAGAGACTGCAGTCTCTGATGATGAATGTCATTGCTATTTTCAAGACGTAGAAACTGATAAAGAGAGGAATGTCACTGCACAGGACAGAAACTTGTTGGATGTCTCACTCTTCAACTTGCTTTCTGTTTCTCACATACATATAGTTATCTACATACAAACATAATTGAGCTCATACAATAAAAATAAAAACCTGATTCATCAGTCTTTTTCTTTGTCACGTCATGCTTTGTGTTATCAGATCTTTTGATCAGTTTAGGGGTTTAAAACTCTTAAAACTCAAGAAATTAAAGTCGAAGTTAATTTACTAAAATATAAGCAGACAAATACTCGAAAAAGTTGTAAAATATGTTTTGCCTTTTAAAATTTGATTGGTACTGCAAATACTGCAGTTAAATGTTACGAACTTGAAGAGCCTAGGGTTGGTTCGTAACACTTAGAAAATTAGTTTATTGCTGGATGGATGGAACCAGGCGGAGAAATGACCAAAAACACGGATAAAGCTTGATTGCGAATAATTTACTACATAAAGCCGAAGCCACAAAAAAATATGAATGGGATGCACTATTTACAATTGTTGGAATGAGTATAATGATAAAGAAAAAAAATTTGTAGAAATGAAATTAACTAAAAATTGCCAAAACGAAATTACCAATAACATAGGGAAAAGGAACTTAAGTGGCACCCAAATCAAAGAACAAAATAAAACCAAATAATCCCCAAAACCCCTAACCTAACTAACGAAAAGAAAAACGTAGAAAAGAGACCGAGATCTTCAGCGTATCGACGCTCTAAATTTCCTATTCTCACCAATAATAACCAAAGTACAAGACTGGCGCACACCACTTCCCTAATGTATCTAAACACTTATCGTTACTACATGTAAAGTGTATATCACACAATATGCTTATCTGAGAACAGATAAGGTCAAGGAAAAAGGTCAAGGAAAAGGTCAAGGAAAAAACAAACCGTAACTCAAATACACAGCCAACTAAGTGTTAATCACATCACATCAAGGAATAAAATACAAAAGACTTCATTTCAGCAAACAAAAACGTACACAGACGCACAGCACACCAATCAAGCACAAACAAGCTTCCTTCTGAAGTTCGCGGGAGAACCTTTAATCCAGCAGGGTGAAAGCAGATTGGACGAAGAGGATGACGTCACACCGATGATCAGCAGGCGACACGTCCAATCAGAAACCTAAGAGCAGGCAGCAGAGCAATAACAAAAGAGGGAGGGACGAGGAAAAAGACAAGCACACACACCTATGCGCAAAGCACGTAACACTCCCACCCATAAGAGCAAACTATATTAAACATATTTGCTCCATCAGTTACATGACACTCTTGACAAGGCATCCGCTACAATATTATCCACACCCTTCTTGTGCTTAATAACCAAGTTATAGTCCTGTATAATCAAAGCCCACCGCATCAAGCGTTGATTCTGATTATACATACGCGATAAAAACACCAAAGGGTTATGATCTGTGAAAACACTAACTGGAAGACTACTCGATCCGACGTAAACATCAAAATACTGCAAAGCCATTAACAGTGCTAACGCTTCCTTTTCAATAGTCGAATAGTTCAATTGATGCTTATTGAACTTGCGTGAGAAATAACAAACAGGATGATCGATGCCATCCTCAACCTCTTGAAATAACACTGCGCCCGCACCAACCGCACTTGCATCTACATCCAATTTATAGGGCAGAGAGTTGTTCGGCGCTGCCAAAACAGGTGCGCTACACAGAAGGTTTTTGATAGCCTCAAACGCGTACTGACATTCCTCAGACCATAAAAAGGAGCAGGATGGACTAAGTAATGAAGTCAAGGGATGTGCGATAGTCGAAAAGTTTTTACAAAAACTACGATAGTAGCCAGCCATACCTAAAAATCTCCGAAGTTCCCGGCGAGTAGTTGGAACTGGAAATTCGGCTATAGCGGCCACCTTTGCTTCGATCGGGCGCACTTGACCTTGACCGACTTCTTTGCCAAGGTACGTAATGGTTGCTTGACCAAATTCGCACTTGGCTAGGTTTAAAGTCAGTGAAGCTTTGGCAAGACGATCAAACACAAAGAAGCAAAGAAACATGTTCTGACCAATCTGTCGAATACACTACCAAATCATCCAGGTATGCATTACACTCTGGGACTCCCGCAAGAACAATATTAATAAGCCGCTGAAAAGTTGCCGGTGCGTTGCGCATTCCGAATGCCATTACTGAGTACTGTAGGAAGTTGTCGGGTGTTACAAAAGCTGAAATATCGGAAGCACGAGGTGTAAGAGGCACTTGCCAGTATCCTTTTAATAGATCTAACTTACTGACATACCGAGCTGAACCAAGATTGTCCACACAGTCTTCCATTCGTGGCAATGGGAAACAATCTGGTACAGTTACAGCATTTACCTTACGATAGTCAGTACCATCGCTTTTCGGAACAAGTAAACATGGTGAACTCCATGGACTACAGCTAGGTTTGGCAAATTCATGCTTCAACAAATACTCGACCTCAGTATTCATAACAGCCCTTTTCGCGCTGTTCACACAATACGCGTGTTGCTTGATTGGAGCAGCGTCACCTACATTAATATCATGCTGCAGAACTGTGGTACAAGAAGGCACATCATTAAACAGAATAGGAAAATCGTTAATTAGCTGTACAATATCACATCTTTGTTGATCAGACAAGTGCAATAGGTGAGAATTTAAGTCACTTAATATCTCCGAATTCTTAAATCTGGCACACTGTTGAGTATAACGTGACACCACATCATCCTCAGTATCAGCAGCATCAATAAGATTCGCAGCACCACAGGCTGCAACCGGGCACGAGACAGAGACAGCATCCCCATCTGCCCCTGCGGCATTCTTTTGCAACGACTCTCTGTCATAAAAAGTCTTTAACATATTAATGTGACACACACGGGATTTCCGTCTTCTGTCTGGAGTGCGAATTACATAATCAGTGTCACTTAATTTTCTCAGCACTTTGTAGGGCCCAGAAAATCGTGCAGATAAAGCAGAACCCGCGATTGGCAACAAAACTAACACCTGATCACCTTCTGCAAAGGCACGCGGTACAGCTTTACGATCGAATTGACATTTCATCTTCTTCTGTGCAGATGCCAACGAATTTTTAGCCATCGAGCAAGCTTTATGTAAACGCTCGCGGAATTTACTAACGTAATCCAACACGTTGACTTCAGAGCCGGAATCAAGCGCTAGCATATTTTCTTTAAGCATTTTCAGCGGACCTCTAACAGTATGACCGAATACTAAGTCAGCGGGACTAAACCCAAGACTTTCCTGCACGGCTTCCCTTACCGCGAACAACACCAACGGTACTCCCTCATCCCAATCCTTACCAGAATCCAGGCAGTATTTACGGAGCATCGCTTTTAACGTTTGATGAAAACGTTCGAGCGCACCTTGACTCTCGGGGTGATAAGCGCTCGCGATCCTGTGAGAAATATTCAAAGTTGTCAAAACTTGTGAAAAGAGTTTCGAAAGAAAATTTGTGCCTTGATCTGTTTGCACAACTTTCGGCAAACCGAATGTAGAAAAAAACTTCATCAGCGCCTTAACGACAACGGGTGCCGTAATTTTTCTCAGAGGAATCGCCTCAGGAAACCGCGTAGCGCTACACATTACGGTCAACAAAAACTGGTTACCACTTCTTGTTTTAGGCAAAGGGCCGACACAATCAACGATAACGTGTTCGAACGGTTCGCCTACGGCGGGGATTGGAACGAGTGGAGCACTTGGAATTGTCTGATTCGGTTTACCCGTTAGCTGACAGGTGCAGCAGGTACGGCAGTATTGAACGACATCAGCTTTTAAACAGGGCCAAAAGAAATGTCTCAAAACCCGGTGATATGTTTTTTTAATTCCTAGATGTCCCGACAGATCATGGTCGTGAGCGAGAGAGAGAACTTGCTGTCGGTAACATTCAGGAATTACAACCTGGTACACGACACTCCATTCAGGAACATCTGCCATAACAGGAGACCACTTACGCATCAGCAACCCGTCCTCAAGAAAATAAGCAGATTTTCTCTGCTGCGCTCTCTCAACAGAAACAGCAGCAGAGAAACACTTTCGAAGACTTAAATCTTCCTTCTGTGCAGAAACAATTTTCTCATGAGTTACGGGTAACTTAAGGTGACTTAAACTTAAATTGGGCGAAGTTTTCATTACTTTTTCCTCATCAGCTGGCAAAAGGTCTTCAACAAATATAGGCGCCATAAAAGACGTAGACAAATCATCAGCACCAATTTGTCGAGCCTGAGCCCGAGTAACAACACAAGCAGGGAAAGTTTCAGGATACATTTCTGACAATTCATCAGGGTGATCTGACAAAACAGGTGTGTCAAACACTTCCAACATAGGAAAAACCTTCCCACCAGCCAAATCATTGCCTAGAATAAACTCCACTCCGTTGACTGGTAAACAATCACGAACACCTACTTTCACAAACCCTGTACACAACTCCGACTGTAAATGAACCTGGTGTAACGGGACTTTAACAAGGCCCATCTCTATGCCCTGCACCAGGACGTTACTGCCGCAAGAAGTCTGCTCAGAGAATGGCATCACCCCTGCAACTACGAAGGACTGGGTGGTGCCAGTATCGCGGAGCATTTTAACCCTTACCTGTTCTGTAGGTTTACCCGAAACAGAAATTAACCCTTCCATTAAAAAAGGGTTGTAACTGCAATCAGGCTTAGCTGACTCAAGTTTTTCAACATCTACAGTATTCACAAATCCAACACTCTTAGTTGTAGAGCCCTGCTGTTTTTTTTTCAACGTAAGACAGTCAGCAATCAAGTGTCCAGACTTATGGCAATAAAAACATTCCCTATCCTCTTTAACCTTGAGCGGATTTAATTTCGGTCGTGACTGATTAGACGAGGTAACGGGAGTAGACACAGTTTTATCGGGGCGGGCAGGAACAAACACATTCTTATGCGTCAACGCAAACTCGTCTGCGAGGACAGAGGCTTGAGATAAAGATGTCACTTTTTGTTCATTTAAATACACGACAACGCGCTCCGGTATACAGTTCTTAAATTCTTCCAAAAGGATTAATTCCCGCAATGTCTTAAAATCAGTTATCTTACTAGATGT
>JAFVLL020024455.1:0-31575 GCA_021397915.2 Tor tambroides | reverse complement strand
CAGATTGACAGTACTCTAGCCCAATGATGTTGGGGATCCAGTGGGGGCGGCAATCATATTTCAGGGTGACCGTGCCACTCTTTATCACAACCCTATTAAAATGTAGTGCCAGTACGTGCGCTCATTGGCGCCCCTTCAGCTGGTGGCGCCCTAGGCAACCGCCTAGCTCGCCTATGCCTAGAAACGGTACTGGCTTTTTAGTTTCACTTTCGAGATTCGCGATTGCACGTACTCTGTTTATACTACAGAGAGGCAGTATTACCACACATTGTACAGGATTAGATGTTTGTCATGGTGCTCAGGATCTGCAAATCATTAGTCATCGTCCTCAGTCATCTCTCCTTACTCGGTTTATGTGGTAAGAGAAATTTTATGTACTGTAATGTAACAGGCAACCGTTAGCAATCGTTATTTGTTTTCCGTGCCTTTCTTAATAAGGATTCACGATTCAGGCCAAAGGGCATAACATAATTTTATGTCTTATGTTACATTACATTTTATGTCATGTTATGTTATTTTATGTTACATTTTTTTGGCTTGTTGTTTCTGATTGCACTTTTACCCCAAGGGGGGAATCCAGATCAAATCCCAGAAGGGAAAATCAAAACAAAATAAAGTTAGAACTTGTTTTGAACAATTTCTTTGTCATCTGCAGATTGATTTAAATCGGTGAAAACTTGTAAATTTGTGAAAAAATCGGGGATTTTTTTTTAGGCCATATCGCCCAGCCCTATACTTCAACATTTCATTCTTGACATAAAATTGTCATTTTGAAGATTGAAAAAACAAAACAAAACACAGATGAATAAATATGATCAGGAGCGTTTTTTTCAGCACATATTAGGCATTAACCTTGTGGGTCCTGTGTTAACCAAGAACATTACATCTTAAAGCTTTTTTAAAGTCACGTGAAGGTGACTTATGAGGACATTACTCCATGTCCTCATAAGTCACCTTCACCTTGTAATACCATGTCATACCCATGTCATTATACAAATTTATGTCCTCATTTGTCACACATACACACACACACACACACACACACACACACATGAACAGTAAAGAGTCATAAACACTTTCAAATTGAAAAGATAATTGGAAAAGCTTTAAGATGTAATGTTCTTGGCTATAAATCATACAGAGTGAGGTTTTTTTTTTGAGAAAGTAAAAATGCACAGTCTCCTGTGAGGGCTAAGTTTAGGTGTAGGGTTGGTGTAGTGCAATAGCACATACTGCTTGTACAGTATAAAAACCATTACGCCTATGGGATGTCCCCACTTTTCACAAAAACAAACGTGTGTGTGTAAACACAAATAATGATCATTTACTCCTTTTATCCCAGTTTATTTTAAAATCCCACAAACAATGTAAATAATGTACACCTTACACCACATGAATTAAAATGCAATACAAATGAAAGGCAACAGTGACAAACAGTGCTCAGACTTATTGGACAAGCACAAATCCAACAAGTGGTATTATACCATAACCAATAGCAATGGATAATTACTGCTTCACAACACCCTCCTGTGACGTTAAAAACACTTGGACAGACTACAGAGTTGCAGAGCAACATTAAAGAGCAATATCTCAAAAAAGCTGAAGATTCACTACAGAAACGTTCAACCTCCACTAGATGTGCTGAAACACCTCAACTTACATAAACAGCTGAAGACAAAGCTATTTCACAAGCATTAAACTAACCCAAAAACACTTAACCCACCACCACAAAAAGGCACTTATTATAATAACTCCAGTGATAACACACTTATGATGTTCCGTATTTGATGTTTTGCTAAAAAACGAATTGTAAATGCATTAAACTAACCCTTAACGAATCATCACTGACTACTTTTATATCTTCAAGATGCTTTGAGCAAATTAATATTATTTTTTTTCTTTTAGACCCTAGATCAGGGTTCCTCAAATCTTTCCCTGGAGGGCCAATTTACTGCAGAGTTTAGCTCCAACCCTGATCAAACTCACCTACCTGTGATTTTCTAATGATCTTGAAGACTCTGATTAGCATGCTCAGATGTGTTTGATTAGGATTAGGGTTAGAGCTAAACTCTGCAGGAGTGGGTCAGATTTGAGGACGCCTGCCCTGGATTATAGCCTATGCCAATGCTTCCCAAACCTGTCCTGGAGCCTCCCCTGCCCTGCATCTTTTGTATGTCTCCCTTATCTAACACACCTGATTCCACTCAACTCGTTAGTAGAGACTGTGATAACTAAATTTGGTGTGTCTGATTAGGGAGACATACAAAATGTGCAGGCCAGGGGGTCCTCCAGGACAGGTTTGAGAAGCACTGGCTTATGCATAATCATCTATCAGAGGGGAATCATAAATCCAGGGCACTGTATGGATGGCTGTTGATTCTCCTGTTGCTAAATTTGGAAACCACATACTAACATTCCACTTTAACTAGATATGGTAAAAATAGTAGGTCTAATAGTATATTAGTGCAACTGAGTATTTCCTGTGGCATTTATCTACTGTAACCACTAGATGGCACTGTAATGTTAAGACAAGAACAGATAACTCAGAGCGAGAACCTAGAGCAAGGTTCCTCAAATCTTTCCCTGGAGGGCCAATCTGCTGCAGGCTTTAGCTCCAAACCTGATCAAACTCACCTACCTATGATTTTCTAATGATCTTGAAGACTCTGATTAGCGTGCTCAGGTGTGTTTTATTAGGGTTAGAGCTAAACCCTGCAGGAGTGGGTCAGATTTGAGGATGCCTGCCCTGGATTATATAGCCTTTGCATAATCATCTATCAGAGGGGAATCATAAATCCAGGGCACTGTTTGGTTGGCTGTTGATTCTCCTGTTGCTAAATTTGGAAACCACATACTAACATTCCGCTTTAACTAGATATGGTAAAAATAGTATGTGAAATTTAGCAGGAAACACAAATTAATTTAGATGTACATATTTTAATTTTAAAGAAGACATTTAAAGGACAACAAAATTCACTTTTACATGGCGTTTGCATATATTATCTTAGCAGTGTGTGGACACAACCACCCTACAATGATAAAAATCCATTTACTCCTTTTTTTTGAACCCCCAAAAACCTAAACCTAAAGTCTCAATTATCAAGCCGTTTTGATTTTCTGAGCAGTATGATGTCATAATTGTTCAGGCCCCACCCACAAAAGCTGAAGTACTGTCCAGTAGCATATTTTCACCCTCAGCCAACTGTACGAGGTCCATCATTTTCTCCATACTTGGGCAGCTGTAGCAGCAATGTCTCATAAGCAATGGATGTGTTTTGTAGTTTTGTGATGTAGAAGAACATAAGTGTGTTAATTTTCTCCCGACATCAGAGCCACTGAGGATGCAGTGCATTAGTTTTGTTTTTGATGGTAATGCACCAACGAATACCTAAATTTATGTCTGCACAACTAATTTTACTCCAGACTGCTTTCTGAACGAGGACAATTCAAGGCAGGTTTTGCTAAAAAGTTAAAACTCAAGGATAAATCAGTACCCATTGTTTGTGATAGAGCTGCACCTCCAGAAGAAGAAAGTATCACACTTCATATTTTTTATGATTATTTGCAAATCACCATTGCTTTTCCAAGGAAGAGAGGGGCGGGTGAGCAGAGAGGGAAAAAGGGTGTTGTTTTACACGACCACTGAGAAATTTTAACCAAAGTATATTGCAAACCTTTCATGAAAACCCTAAAGAATCATACCAACTTTTGGAAAATGGGCATCCAATGTTCCCTTTGAAGCACAGCCACCACAAAATCAGACTTACTTTGAGATCATTGAGGTTAAATACATACTGTAAATCATAACAAGAAATATTTTATTGGCTATGATACTGTTTTTGAAATCAAATCTTTGCATAGCTATGACAGGAAACACTGGAATCTAATAATGCCTTGGAGAAAAAAAAACAGTCTTAAAAATTGAAGTACCGCTATACATGAACCCATATAGGAAATAAAAGAGTTATCGAATAAGCATGTTATAAACTCCTGAAACATTGGTGTTTCATATTTTTGAGCAGTCACTGCAATTTCTGAAAGAAATCAATTAAATCTGTATGTGAGAGTTAGTGCGAAAATAGCAGATGTAACCCCCTTTGTAATCTTTAACATTTTCATAAGTAACTGTAATTACACATTTTTTTCTCAGTAACTATAACTGATTACAATTACTTTTATTTAGTAATTAAATTACGTAATTCTGTTACATGTAACTAGTTAATCCCCAACACTTCTCCAACACACAGATCCCTTCACTGGCTGCCTGTATCATTCAGAATTGAATTCAAGATCCTCTTATTAGTTTTTAAATGTCGTCATGCAACTGCCCCTATATACAGTGGGTACGGAAAGTATTCAGACCCCCTTAAATTTTTTCAATTTTTTTATGTTGCAACCTGATACTACAATTGTTTAAATTCTTTTTTTTTCTCTCATTAATCTACATGCCGTACCTCATAATGACAAAGTGAAAACAGAATTTTAATAATGTCTGTAAATTTATTAAAAAGAAAAAACAGCATCATGATTTACATAAATATTCATCTCTTTACTCCATACTTATTTGGAAGCACCTTTGGCATTAATTACAGCTTCAAGTCTTTTTGTGCATGATGCAACAAGCTTTGCACACCTGATTGGGGAGTTTCTGCCATCCTTCTTTAAATCCTCTCCTAAGCTCTGGCTGTAGTTGATGGGACCGTCGGTGGACAGCTTTTCATTTCACCCTCCAGAGATGTCTCATAGGGTCTGTTGTAATTGGCTGGGCCACTCTATGACATTCACAGAGTTGTATCTAAGCCACTCTTGCTGTGTGCTTAGGGTCATTGTCCTGTTGGAAGGTGAACCTTCTGCCCAGTCTCAGGTTCTGAATGCTCTGGACTGGGTTTTCATTAAGGCTATCTCTATATTTTGCTGTGTTGAGCTTCTACTCTGAGGAGTCCCTCAGTCCCTGCCGCTGAAAAACAGCCCCACAACATAAGGCTGCAACCACCACACTTTACTTTTTGGATGGTACTCTGCAGGTGATGAGCAGAGCTGGTTTCTTTCAAACGTGATGCTTGGAATTGAGGTTCATCAGACCAGAGAATCTTGTTTCTCAGAGTCTGAGGGTCCTTTAGGTGCTGTTTTGCAAATTCCAAGTGGGTTTTCATGTGTCTTCACTGAGGAGAGGATTGAGTTTGGCCACACTGCCATAAAGCCCAGATCGGTGGAGTGTTGCAGTGATGTTTGTCCTTCTGTACATTTCTCCCATCTGCATATATGATCACGGAGCTCAACTAGAATGACCATCAGGTTCTTGGTCACCACTCTAGACAAGGCCTTTCTCCATCAATTGCTCAGTTTGGCTGGGCGACCAGCTCTTGGAAGAGTCCTGGTTGAGCCAAACTTCTTCCATTTGAGAATTATGGAAGTCACTGTGCTCTTGGGAACCTTCAGTGCAGCAGGATTTTTTTTGTAGCCTTCCCCAGATCTGTGCCTCAATACAATCCTGTCTCCGCGCTCTGCAGGCAGTTCCTTTGACCTCATGGTTTTCACTCTGATATGTGTCAGCTGTCAGCTGTGAGGCCTTTTATAGAGAGGTGTGTGCATTTTTAAATCATGTCCAATCAATTTAATTTACTCCAATCAATGCAGAAACACAGCAATGATCAAGAGAAATGCAGAAAAATTCCTGAGCCAAATTTCAAGTTATTGTATGGTCTGAATACTTAATAAATGGATATTTGAAGCTTTTTTATTTTGGGCACTTGCAGACATTTCTAAATTCCTGTTTTCACTTTGTCATTATGAGGTACGGAGTATAGATTAATGAGAAAAAAAATAATTTAAACAATTGCAGTATCAGGCTGCAACATAAAATAATTGAAAAAATTTAACGGGGTCTGAATACTTTCCGTACCCACTGTACCTTTGTAATTTGTTAAATAAATATACTCCAGTAAGATCACTCCGAACATCAAACAGAAATTTGTTGGTTGTGCCTAAGACTCGGATAAAAATTGGGGAGTCAGCCTTTAGTTATTTTGGTCCCAAGCTATGGAACTCTCTTCCTGACAACCTACGAGCCATCGACTCACTGTGCACTTTTAAAAAGTATCTCAAAACACATGTGTTCACTAGGGCTTTTCCTTGACTCATTTTTGTATTTTATTTTTATTATGTTATTGAATTGCTTATTATGTTTGTTCTTGTGTATATTGTCTATCTTGTAAAGCACTTTGTAAACACTGTTTTAAAAGGTGCTATACAAATAAAGTTTTACTTACATTCACACACACACTCTTAAAATCTTTGATTACTACTAGCTGATAATTGATTTTACTGATACCTTTTTGCTTTGTTCAACAGATGCAATAGATTTTTTTTCTATGATTTTATTGAAGTTCGTCCCAAAACACCAAATGATTCAAGCACAAATAATTAGACTAAAAACAAAGAAGAAATCAGTCAGATCATACAGAAGAGTGATATTATCATCAAAACATTGATTAGTCGAGAGTCAAGTCAAGAAAAACAAAGCGCAGATATTAAAGTCTGCGTGAACCGGAAGTTGCTGCCGACTTTATTTCAGTGTAGTGACGTATTTCCAGCAGAAACAGAATATTGAATAGAGGGCAGGGTTTTATTTTTGCGCTCCTCCTCTCTGTCTCTCACTCATAGCAAACTAGCGGTCAGAGGGGTGTGTTTAAGGATATTCTGCCCAAGCCGTCAAACTGACGCCATCAAAAAAGGAATGCCATCCCAGAGCAGAAGTAAATGTTCAGATTTTGATTAAAGATTACCAAGACAAACTATTTTTTTCAGCGGATTAACTTGCACGGATTAATTGTTAACATCAAGACTAGCAATGTGTGCTAGTATAGTAAATAAAGTCAATTTTGATTTCATGTGGACTTTAACATATCAACAAACAGAAAATAAAATAAAAACCCAAAATATCTGAAACTTGCCAATAAATTCTGCAAAAAATATTCACATTATAGTTTTCACTCACAGGCCAGAAACACTGAATTAGACATTGGATGGTCAATTATGTTTTTAACTAATGTGTCTCACACAGGCTCATATATATATATATATATATATATATATATGCAATAATAATAATAATAATAATAATAATATTTAATTCATGCTGAAGTTGTTGGAAGTTTCTCCATCAATGGCATTTTGTTCTCAGTAATCTCACTTTGATATAACATAATTATTCTGGTTTCAGGTGAGTCTAAAAGAAAACACACAAGACAAGAACAGACAGAAAAAAGACAATATTAAAATAACATAAAAATAATACCTCTGCATTTACAGTGATGAGTGAAAACTTTTTGATATATAAAATGTGTTGCACAAAATAACTGTGACAAATCCACTCAGGAAAATGACCGGATATATCAGGCATTACACAATATATATTCTTAAGTTAATGTCTTTATGTGACTCAGCAAACTTCCAAGGGGCCTTCAATATTGTCAAATTTTAAGGCAAAAAGCTTTTACAAGAATTTCTGACATCTACAATTAGATTAATCTGTTGCTCGTACAAACCCACAGTCTTTCATGTAAATGACTGACACAGTGTTGATCTAAAATAAGACAATTAGGTTACATTTCATTTTACAGCAGCCTTGTTACTAAATAATCATACATTTAAATACTGAATAACATTATTTTTTGTTTGGTTTAGGATTTGATTTTGTTTGGTTTAGGTTAGATGCAATTATGCATTATTTACTGTTATTACTATAGTAAATAAATGTAACATGTAATAAGGAAACTGGGTAACACTTTATTTTAAGGTGTCCTTGTTCGTTAAATGCACTTACTATTATAATAACAAAAAACATTATGCATAATTACTCGCAAGTAACCTTAAACCAAACCCTAATCCTAACCATATAGTAAGTACATTTAATTAATTGATATTACTCAGGACTTAAATGTATAATTACACTGTAACAAGGACACCAAAACTGTAAAAAAAAAAGTGCTACCAATCATTATTACACTTACTATTACAAGATTTAAGTTACTCACCAGAGACAGTAACACTGAATCTCTTGAAAGAGGTTTTTCCACTTCTGTAAATCTGCAGATGATAATATCCAGAGTCTGTGGTTCTGGTGTTCATGATGGTCAGAGATCCAGTCTGATGATCCAGCTCCAGTCTGTCTATGAATCTCTCAAAATCATCATCCTCCTCATCATCATCATCATTATTATATACAGTGATCTCTCCAATCCCTTCTTTAATTTGAGCTATGAGAGACTTTTTATCTCCAAACATCCACTTTATGTGATCATCTGTCTGTACTTCAGTGTCAGTGTTTAGAGTGACAGATTGTCCCACAACCTTTAATACTATCTCCACTCCATCTGAGAAATTAGAACAAGAAAATTAACAAAAAGAGAAAGGAACAAAATCACAGCTGATGGTTTTCTCCATATCTGCTTTCTCATTGATTAAACTGCTGTCTTTTTTAAAATGTTCACTACTAAAAACCTACATGATGATCTTGCATATGCCACAAAAACATCTGTTGCTAGCTCTATGCTGTTTCTTAAAAAAAAAAAAAATAATTTTTCAATTATTGAAAATAATGAAACTACTGCTGTGGCACAATATAGCTCAATATTTTCCCCTTTCTGTATCAGTTGAAATACTTACACTTTTGTCCTTTTGGTTTAGCCTTCAAGCAAAGGCACCAGTAAATCACACCAGCTAAAGCCACAACCAGTAATGCCAGGCTTATGGAAACAAATATTGTGGTCAAACCACCTGAAGACTGATCCAGTGCTGAAGTTTCTACGTGTGAATCTGTAGTGTACAGAGGGAGACAGTAGTCTGATATGAAACAAACACAATAAATCTTCAGCAAATCTGAGAGAGTAAAGTAAAGCCTTATTCTTCATGAGCTTCTTTAGAGATTCAGGGTTTTTACACTTTTATGACCGATTTGTGATAACAGATTTTTTTTTAAAGGGGTGATGAAATGGAAAATCAAATTTGCCCGGATATTTACACATATAAGAGGTTGCCCTACAATAATTTTGTGTGTGCGGGTGTGGGGTTTGAAAAATCACCCCACACCCGCCCTGAACACCTCTCCACACAACCATTCACACCTCCAGCAACCCCCCTCTCCCCCACACCTACAATTCAAATCAGCGAAGAAGAAGTGCGCCAGGTCTTCAGGAAGAACAAAAGAAGGAAAGCACCAGGCCCAGATGGTGTGTCACCAGCCTGCCTAAAAACCTGTGCTGACCAGCTGGCTCCCATCTTCACACAGATCTTCAACAGATCACTGGAGCTGTGCGAAGTCCCCTCATGCTTCAAACGCTCCTCCATCATCCCCGTCCCAAAGAAACCCAAAATTACAGGACTTAATGACTACAGACCTGTGGCTCTAACGTCTGTGGCCATGAAATCATTCGAAAAACTGGTTTTGGCTTATCTGAAGGACACCACTGGTCCCTCACTGGACCCCCTACAGAGCAAACAGGTCTGTGGATGATGCAGTCAATATGGGACTGCACTTCATCCTGCAGCATCTGGACAGACCAGGGACTTATGTGAGGATCCTGTTTGTGGACTTCAGCTCGGCCTTTAACACTATCATCCCAAACCTCCTCCTGCCCAAACTAACTCAGCTCTCCGTCCCCACCTCCGTCTGTCAGTGGATCAACAGCTTCCTGACAGACAGGCAGCAGCTAGTAAGGCTGGGAAAATACACATCCAGCACCCGCACCATCAAAACTGGTGCCAATCAGGGCTGCGTTCTCTCCCCACTGCTCTTCTCCCTCTACACCAACGACTGCACATCTAAAGACCCCTCTGTCAAGCTCCTGAAGTTTGCAGATGACACCACACTGATCGGCCTCATTCAGGATGGTGACGAGTCTGCTTACAGACAGGAGGTTAAGGAGCTGACTGTCTGGTGCAGTCTTAACAACCTGGAGCTGAACACGCTCAAAACTGTGGAGATGATCGTGGACTTCAGGAGAAACCCCCCTGCTCTCCCCCCACTCACCATCATGAACAGCACTGTGACTGCAGTGGAGTCATTCAGATTCCTGGGCACCACCATCTCTCAGGACCTGAAGTGGGACAATCACATTGACTCTGCTGGGCCTTTCTCACAATAGAAGTTGTACTTCCTTCGCCAGCTGAGTAAGTTCAACCTGCCACAGGAGCTGCTGAAACAGTTCTACTCTGCCATCATTGAATCCGTCCTCTACACTTCAATAACCGTCTGGTTCAGCTCAGCTACCAAATCTGCCCTCAGAAGACTACGGAGGGTAGTCCGGACTGCTGAGCAAATCATTGGTACAACCTTCCCTACTCTCCAAGAACTGTACTCATCCAGAGTGAGCAAAAGGGCTGGCAAAATTACTCTGGACCCCTCACATCCAGCAAACTCCCTCTTTGAACTGTTACCGTCTGGTCGACGATACAGAGCTCTGAGCACCAGAACGACCAGACATAGGAACAATTTCTTCCCTCAGGCAATCCATCTCATGAACACTTGACAATAAAACGCGGAACACACAACTATTATTTATTCACCACACTTACTTACTTTTTTTATTTATCTAATTTTTTAATTTCATATTTGCACATATCAGACCTGTACACACATTTGTCTAATATATTTGCACATATTTACACATATTTGCACATATCAAACCTGTACATACATAATTGTCTATATTATATATTGTGTTTTGCTGTTTTGCACATTGCTTATTTGTATATTTGTTTACTATTCTTTTATTATCTGTGTCCTGTCCTGTTACTGTCTTTCTGTTGCACTGTAGAGCTTCTGTCACTATAACAAATTCCTCGTATGTGCAAGCATACTTGGCCAATAAAGCTCATTCTCATTCTCATTCTCATAATAATAATTTAAAAAAAAAAACATACTTCAAATTTCATACCTCAAAGATAACCAACCAGATTAAAATAGGAGTTTTTGTTACGGTTGTAACAGTACATTTATTCATATCGAAAATGTTGGGTATGCAGTAATTAGAAACTCCTTGTCTTACATGTTTATTTTAATGAATCGATATTGATTCTTAAAACCCAAATCAATCTTAGTCTATATAGATAGTGGTTGCGTTTTTGCTGCTTAACCATGTCGCTGTTGTGATGGTGACAAACCATGTGAAAATGAACCTGCTTGTAAAGGTGATAGAGAGATGATACTCACCAGTGACATTAACACCGAATCTCTTTAAGATGTTGAATCTGCTGCTGTTGATCTGTAGTTTATAATCTCCAGAGTCTGTGGTTCTGGTGTTTGTGATGGTCAGAGATCCAGTCTGACTGTCCAGCTTCAGTCTGTCTCTGAATCTCTCATCACACTGATCATCTGTACAGATCTCACTTTGATCTCCAGTGATTTCAGCGATGATAGTGTCATTAAAATACCACATCATCACTTCATTTGGGGTTTTTATTACACCAGGATATAAAGTGACAGATTCTCCCTTCTTCGCAGACTTTCTCTTAATTTCATCTTGTTCAGCAGCAGAAAAACCTGAAACACAAACCAACAGCTGCTGGATGATCTTTTCTTGAGGGCAAAAATCTGTGGTATTGATTCTGCATATTTATTTCCTGGATCTTGAAAAAAATCAGTAGAAACAAAATTAACTGTTCTTTTTGATAAAAATGTGTTTGTGGTGAAGTAAATACTACATAAAAAACAAATGTAATTTCTACATTAAATAATTTAGTTCAGGGAAGAATTACAAAATTAAAGTAAATTCTATATTAGTACTCAATTTAAGCTTGTAGAAATTAAAGTTTGAACTTATAAGTTATTTTACTTGGAATTGTTTGTTATGTTTACAAGGATTCTTTAAGTAAATATCAAAGTTATGATCTCGTTTCTCCCATCATGCATTGGGGCATGAATAATTAAAAAGGTTAAATCTTTCACTGTTTTTGAGTTGTATTTACACTGTTTATGGTTGCTGTTGTTGTTAGGTTTAGTAACTTACTGTTTTGTGACATCTGGAGTTGATTTTCTACTCAAAATTACCCATTCATACTCAAACACTATTTACTGATTGTTACCATCATGGTGTATGGTGTACCAAGTATTGAGGTCTCTGTGTTCATTTGGGTAATAATTATATTGAGTAGACGTATTATTTTAAAAGGATAACAAACTGTTTATTTGCTTACATATTTATAAATGAACCGCATGTTTTATTAGCATGTTGTTTTACCCCAGTGTTATATTGTTTGAGTAAATTTTATAAACTGTGACTGAGTGAAGTGTAACCTATTCCAACTGGCCATGTTAAATTGACTTATTTTCTTTAAGTACATTTTACTTAATTCAATACTTAAATTTTACTTAAAACATATGCGCGCTAAAATTTGCAAAAGAAAAATTAAGTAAATATTACTTATTGTTTTTTTCAGTGTAAAGAGTCAATAAAATTTTCTGGGAATTCCCAAGTAAACTTAACTTTAAAAATTCTATTTAAAGCTACTAATAATTATGTTTAGGCTTTTACTCATCAAATTTTTGTAAATTAACTAGCCTTTTCTGAGTGAAAATTGTTTCCAAGCTTTTTTCAAGTAAATCCTACTCCACATTTTTTTTTACAGTGCACATTATTACACAGACAAATGTAATTGTCACGAATCCGGTTTATGAACTTCCGTTCACTCACCACCAGAGGTCACCCGCTCACCACATGGACTCTTGCACTACACCAGGGTTCCTCAAATCTTTCCCTGGAGGGCCAATCTGCTGCAGAGTTTAGCTCCAACCCTGATCAAACTCACCTACCTGTGATTTTCTTATGATCTTGAAGACTCTGATTAGCATGCTCAGGTGTGTTTGATTAGGGTTAGAGCTAAACTCTGCAGGAGTGGGCCAGATTTGAGGATGCCTGCACTACACTAACTGTTGCTCTTCACCCCGGACTTGCCAGTCCTCTGTCGTGTGTCTTGTGTTCCCGCCCTCTTGTGTCCATATTTGGTCTTGTTCATGTCCTTGTTCTGTGTGATTATTAGTTTGAGTTCAGGTGTGTGTAATTATCTGTTATTGTCATGTGTATTTAGTTCCTGCCTGTTTAGTTAGTTTTCGCCTGGTCTACTCGTTACTCTCTGGTGTTCCTGTGTATCTCAGCCTTGCCTTGCCTTGCCTTGCCTTGCCTTGCCTTGCCCTGCCCTGCCCTGCCCTGCCCTGCCTGTTTTGGATCTTCATTAAAGACTGTTATTTTGAGTTATCCTCGTCTCCTCGTTCCTCCCTGCTGTGTGCACCGTGACAGGACTACAGTTCCCATCATCCATTGCACTGATGACACACACACAGCTGAATGCACTGATTACACAGCTGATTCCCATCACACGCCTTACATAAGCCATGGACTTCCTTATTCAGATCACTGAGTATTGTATAGTGTATATCACTCGCCTAGCGATAGCTACTCTACGGAGCCCACTTAGTTGTCATAGTCTCGCCTTGCCTGTTTTCTCGTGTTTTGATTCTTGCCCGTGTTTCCTGGATTAACCCTTTGCTTTGGCGTTCGGACTCTGTTTGCACCCCTCTTGGACTATAGCTTGTGTACCTGGATTATCTCTCTGCCTTGCCCTGTTGGATATTGTTCGCCGATCGTAGACCCACGCTTGCCCTTGAATTACTCTTTGTCTTGTCTGTACTGTACCTGTTTGCCATTGCCTGAACCTCGCTTGTTTTGTGACCACGTCCCTGAATAAAAGCCTTGCAAATGGATCCGCACGCCTCTCGTCTCATCGGCTCCGTAACAGTAATACACAAAGCAGTACATTGAAAAGAACGTTGTCTACATTTTTTTCCCCTTATCCCCACGTTTAACCCCACTGAATTAAGTAAATCCAGGCCAAAATTAAAACAATACATAACCTCCTCCCACCCATAAGCCCCTCAGGAGGATTGAAATGAAACTGCATTATCTGTAATAATACTATATGAGAAAACATATAACCACAACCATGCTGTACTGTACATAAATGTAAACATTCACACAATGACCTAATTCAATCAGAATCTTTTGAGGTCAAATAGTCAAAGTAATTTAGAACCGGTTTCCAAATTTTGTAGAATTTAACTGTTGAGCCCTGAATAATGTACTTCAGTTTTTCTAGAGAAAGAATGAAATGAGATCTTTTAACCAAGAGGTAGTTGGGGGGTGGAGTTGGACACTTCCAATGCAGCAAAAGGCATCTTCTAGCAACCAGGGAAGCAAATGCAATAACATCTGCTTGTTGTTTCGAGAGAGAAGAAAACATGGACACACCAAAGATAGCAACCAAGGGACATGGAGGGAGAGAAATACGTAAAGCCCTTGAAAGAAAATCAAAAAAGTAAGCCCAGTATGAGGCCAATTTAGGGCAACTGAAAAATGTATGAACATGGTCAGCTGAAGAAAAGGAGCATCTCATACAAGAGTCATCTGTTTCTGGGAACAATTTATGGAGTCTAGCTTTGGTAAAGTGGGTTCGGTGCAAAACTTTTAACTGAATCAGACTTAACCGGGCACAAGCAGAGGTAGAATTAACTCTAACAAGGGGCTCGGATCAGAGCTCTTCAGTAAAGCTCATCTTTCTCATCTTAAGGGCGGTATAAGAAATGATCTTGCCACGAATGAAGGCTAAAGTTTCCCATAATAGCGAAGCAGAAATGGTGTCTGTTTTGTTAGTCTCAATGAAAAAATCTATATTTTTAGATAAAAATTCACAACAAAATTAACTGTTAAATTTCGTAAAATAAAATAAATAAATAAAAAATTACATCATTCTGCCGCATTAAAAATTATATAGTATACACACTATTACTATGATAATATAATTTACTGCGTTCTAATATTAGTAGACACTTTCTAAATAATCACAAATATTTTCTGTGTTATATGATGTAAATTTTTCCACATTTTGTGCAAACACATTTTATATGCTTATTTACATAAAATACTTTGCACTTTGTTGAACTAAAAAAAAAAGAGTATAAAAACAGATAATAAGAAAAGGTAATCAGAGATTGTATGATGAGAAACTTTTATCTTGACCATAACAATACTAAATGGCAAAACTACTGTTTCACCAATTAAAAGACAAAATAATTTTAAACTCAAAAAAGCAACTCCGAATGTCAATAAAATGATGTGAGTTAAACATCCATTAAATTACTCACTATGAACAGCAACAATGAAGATCTTTTCACTGATGCTGTTGTTTTTGATGATCTGTAGTATATAAACTCCGGCATCTGTGGTTCTGATATTTGTGATGGTCAGAGATCCAGTCTGATGATTCAGCTTCAGTCTGTCTCTGAATCTCTCATCACCTTCTTTACACTGAACATCTGTACAGATCTTACTCTGATCTGCATTGATTTGAGCGATGCGAATGTCATTATTATACCACTTAATTCTCTCTTGTTGGTGTGTTTCAACACCACTGTGTAGAGTGACTGAATCTCCACTTATCACTGACACTGACACTTGATAAACGTCAGACACACCTAAAAAATAAATAAACAGTTAAACAATCAGTCTGGTATAATATCCCACATCTTGATTCACATATCGCAAATGTGAATTCATTCAACCAAGTAGATAGAATACTCTTATATACCCCCAATTAATATAATAATAGTACATTTCAAAGGTAATTTTCCGCAAATCTGTGTCAGTGGAGAGAATCAAGTGAGCGTATCCACAGCAGCTTTGGCACCTATTGTCATGACTGAATGGGTGACTTCATGTTCAAAGAAAACTTTTCACGAATCGTCCACTCAAGTGGAAAACTTGCTGCCAGTGACAAAGTTAAACAACTAAGACATAAACTGAACAAGTTAAACAGACATTTGCCGAACAGAAATGGATAATGAGTCCCTAAACAAAGTCTTCACCCTAGAGGTTTCCTTCACTGTATTGCAAGATTTAGTTTCATTTGGAGCATAGACTTCATAAATGAGACATCCATTTATCAATCATTTAATTTCACAAGACAAATCTGCCTCCTTTTTGAACAGTGTAGATGTCAAGTTCAAATTCCTCTGAACTAAAATACTGATTCCTCTTCTCTTTTCTAATTATAAATCAATTAAACAGTTTAACTGTATCAAATTATATCACACTAATAGTGAAGTAAAATGTGAAAAGAAAAAAAAATCCCTTTACAGCATGTCTGAGCAATATACATTTTATATATGTTTTATCAGAATTTTAGAACTTTAAATGTATGTACTCTAAAGTCATTAATCTCCAAGACTTTTGATCTAAAGGTTTCAAACCAGCTGGTGGCTATTAGCGTAAAGTCATAACATCATTGATAAATTCTTTAATTGATTTGTATGGCTAATACATACATGTTTCTTTTTGTCTAGCCTATCTACAATGTAAGTTGGTAATATGCTCAGAGAGGTTAAGGAAACCGAATATCTAACGAATGTGGAAAGCTTTTTTATTTTATTCAGATAGAAACAGCACTTTTTAAGGTAGCAGCTTGTCAAGTTGGTCGTGAAACCGAAACCAGGTAGCCTGGTTTGCGCAGGGAACTTGTGTACTTGTCTTAAATCTGACTAAATATAACTATTTTTTCTTAAAAGACATGATTGTAAAAACGTCTTACCGTGCATGAAGAGTGCAAACAGACTAACGAAAAAAAACTTTTTCGCCATTATTCTTACAACAAACGACCATGCTCGCCATATCCATGAACCGGTTTAACAATGTATTTTCCTGATAAAGTACATCGACAAGTTTTACCTGTTATTGTTGTGCACTGAGACAGGGTCCAATCAAAAGAAAAAGACTGAGGAAATGAAGTGAAGATGTGTCATAACAACAAAGCGTTCACCAAACTGTACGCAACTTGATATTCTATAGCCTAAGCAATTTCACGTTTATTTTAAGTAGACTACACAATGAGGAAAAAAATATATAAATTATACTATTGTTTTTCATAATGGTGAAAGAAGAATGTCAAAACTTATCTAAAAAAAAGAAAAAAAAAAAAAGAAATTGCCCTGCTATTCTTTTCAAAAAAATGTATTGAATATTTAAATATAGTATTGTCTTAAACGTATTTTATACATAAACATCATTAATACTCTTTTGCTTTAACTGCCATGTTCACAGGGCATGTGGTGTCTTTGAAACTGTTACTGTGTGTGTATATATATATATATATATATATATATATATATATATATAAACTATGCTGAAATAGATATGGTGAGGTCAGCTAAAATGGGCCACATTTAGCTAAATGACTTATAATATTAAATAAGCTATACATGAGATCTTATGATATTTTTATAAATTATATTTTTTTAAATGTGAAAAAGTATCATATAAATGTGAAAAAGTGCCATAGCTGTCAGGGTTCTGGACTCTTTGTTGTCTGTTTTTCCCCTGTCCTTCCCGAGTTTCCTTATTTGGTTATTTTCCTGTTCTTGTTAAGTTGTTAGGCTTGTTTGAGATGCGCCTCGCCTCGCCTGAAGTGTAGGTGAGAGTAGGGGGCTGCAGTGAGGGGAGGAGTGAAATAAACGCAGTCAAGACAGACAGTTCTGCCCTCTCCAAGTGGAACAGATACCTACGAGATCAAAGGCAGATATCGCGTTATTCTCACTCATATGCTGTGCTGATGATGAACATGATATAATTTCAGTTCTGTTGCTTTTATATGAATATAAATATTATGAACAAGACACTCAAAGTGTTTGCTATTTAATTCCATACGAAAGGCGTATTTATCCATTTTTATTTTAATTCAATTCATGTATTTTAGATTTTTATAGAAACTATGACAACAGTCACATGTCTCACACAGAGATCGCACTGTCATAGTGTTTGGAAATATTCAAGTATAATTTAAATAGCCTACATAATAGCATGGAATCAGATTAAAAAAATAAAACATTTTAGAAGAGAACGCAGCATCATGGTTGTTTGAACCAATGAGCATTAAGCTGTGTCGTCAGTCAGTCGTTTCCCATCATGCTTTTGATCAGCGCAGTCGGTGGAGAGCAACTGCGCGCGACTGCTCAATCCGACACAGCCGCCTGGTGATCACCCGTGATCGGTTCTGCGCAGATTTTGCTCATCTCAAACAAGCCTAATTTAATTCCTTGATTACTCACCTGATTCTGTTCTCCCTGATTACTTCCTATGTGTTCATAAGTCCTGAGTTCTCCAAGTCTTGGATTTTCCTATCTCCAAGTCTCCTGAGTCCTTCCGTGCAACACACAACCGTGACAGATGAACGGACCACTTCGCAGAAGGATGACTGCAGCTGAGGATGCGCTGTGGGGTTTGTGGCAGGCTGGTCAGAGGTTGGAGCGGTATGTAGAGGATTTCATCGAGCAACCTCCACATACCGCACCAACGGCTCGGACTGCCTGCCCAGCTCCAAACGCCCCCTCAGATAGCAAAATTTGTCTGGCCCACCTCTGGGCCACAACCTTGCTTCACTTCTGGCCCAGTTCTGGCTGGGTCCCCGGCCCAAAACTGGCCCACACACTGAAAACCGACTCAAACAATTTCCTCTGGCCCAGATGCGGCCCACGCCCTGTAAAATGACTCTTATTTATTGACGTGGCCCAGATCTGGCCCGCATACTGTAGAGTGACTTCTATTATTTTATGTGGCCCAGGTCTGGCCCAGACACTTTAAGCCAGATCTGGCTGAGACTCGGCTTGGTCCCCGGGCCAAATGTGGCCCAGAAACTGCTAAATGTAATTCAGCAGTGAAACACAAACAACCATTTAAAAACATTAAAAAGGCTTTAATTATAAAATTACCAAATACTTTAATATAAATATATATTAACAATGAACAAATGCACTACAGTATAAACATTAACACACTTTTTAAACCACAAAGTAACAAGTAAATTATATTTACTGTATGTTATATATATGAAGAGTTAATTTGCAAAAACAGATAACTCTGTTTTTAACAATTTTTAAAAAATTATGTTTTTTGATTGTGCATTCCAATTAATCTCAATCAAACTGCAGTCAGGTTATTTTGATTAGGTAAAAAATAACTAATAAATACTAGCTAACTAACACAAAACACAAAAACCTGATAACAAAAAAACATGATTTTAGAAAAATTTTAAAAACGGAGTTATCTGTTTTTGCAAATAAACTCTTCATATATAAAACATTGCGTGTCATAATTCAGTTCAGTTTTTATCAAATGGTGTCAGTGCAGTCAAGTCAATAATATTGCTGAATATTAGGTGTCTTCAACTAAGCAAGACAAAAGGCATCAGTGACAAGGAACCCAAACCCAAACAAGACCTGGCTCAGTCACTGAAGTTGATGAGATTAACCCCTTAGGTATCGAAATTTGGTACCGAACGACAAGACGATTTTCGATACTCGGTGGTATCGAGTCAATTCGGTCGGTGCCTAAAAAGTATCGAACTCGATACCCAGCCCTAAAAATAAAAAATAAATAAATTTCCCACCCAGTGAAACCAAATATGTCAGGAACTGGATTTTGTTTTGAATCAGTTGTTCGGGAGAGCGTATCAAACTGGCCAACAACTCACCTGATTTCAGAAAACAATAAGCTTGTTTGAGATGAGCAAAATCTGCGCAGAACCGATCACCGGTGATCACCGCGAGGTGCATGCCGGTTAGAAAAGTGTCCGAGTTACATCCGTCTTGCTCTGATGTCATGCTGACGTGTGCCAAAAAACTCTCACGACGGCGAGGCGGCTGTGTCGGATTGAGCAGTCGCGCGCAGTTGCCCTCCACCGACTGCGCTGATCAAAAGCATGATGGGAAACGACTGACTGACAACACAGCTTAATGCTCATTGGTTCAGACAACCTTGATGTTGCGTTCTCTACTAAAATGTTTTATTTTTTTTATCTGATTTCATGCTATTGTGTATTTAAATTATGCATGAATATTCCCAAACACTATATCAGTGCGATCTCTGTGTGAGATATGTGATTGTTGTCATATTTGGTAACGCTTTAGATAACAGCCCACAATGTACCGCGTAATTAAACAGAATTTACAGCGTACCTGTTTGTAACTATACCTACTCGTAGATATAAGGGAACAATATGCAACGTTTGGAGAATAAGGGGGTAATAACCTGCGGAATTATAAAGCATTTACTGTAAGTATTTTATAACTAAAGGGCACCTATTCTGAAATTACGTGGTATGTATGACACACAAAGCGCAATTTTCCGCATGAGCATAACTTACAGCTGTACGTACGTGTAGGTAAACGGAAACAATGTGCAAAGTTTGGAAAATTAAAAGTACTTATACTGTTAGTATTTTATAAGTAATGTGTAACTATTCTAAGATTATGTGGTATGCAAGAACTACTGTGTTTGGCAACAATATTATGATTTAGAACAAGTTGCCTTAATGACAAAATATATGATGCAGTATATTTTACACTACATACTGGGTACTTATTGTATTATTACAACATATATCTTGACATTGATACAAATACACTCTAAAAACTGCTGGGTTAAAAACAACCCAATTTGGGTTATTTTGGCAACCCAGCGCTGGGTCAAAAAGGGACGAACCCAGCGCTGGGTTATTTTAACCGAAGAAATTCGGTTATTAATTTTAACCCAGCATGCTGGGTTGCTTTTTTATGGTTTAAAATTACTACATTGCTAGGCTAAAATGATCCCAAATCGAACTAGGCATTAAACCTACAAATCTTGTTCATCATTTAAAAAAAATAAATAAATAAATAAAAAATAAAAAATCTCACAAAGAATGACTATCAAAAGGTAAATATTTATTAAAAACAACAAGAGAAAACAGTCAAAAAGTAACATCCATGTAAGAAATGCATAAAAGTATGGCATTAACAGCTACAGAGTTTATAAATGAAGCACTGAACATTTGTTGAATATAACTTTTGATCAAATTTGACTTTAGTAAATTTTATATATTGTATAAAAATATACAAAAACACTATTATACAATAATTGTACAATTAGTTAATAGTTATGTTCTTTACAAACTATTCTGGCATCAGAGTACACAAATAAACCACAAAATTAACACTATTATAACATTTAACAGAAGCATGTGTGTGTGTGTGTGTGTGTGTGTGAAAGAATGTGAGCATGTGCATGAATGACAGTGTAAACTCCATTTCTACTAAACACAGAACAAGCATTTAACATTTGGTTTTTACAAATTATACACTTACAGTTTGTTTCATAGTCCATGAATACAGATCATGCATCACTGCCAATTTTCATGATATCTTTAGCATAACTGATGTAGTCACAAAGAAGCCCCATCAGCAGAGTATGTGACGTCTTTTACAACATCCAGGGCAGTGTCCTCCTTTAAAACCATTGTTGCATCAGTTTGGAGGAAATGTCATTCTCCTCTTTGACCAGCATTCATCCCAGTCACCGCCTGTTCTTCATCAGTGGCCTAAAAAGAGAAACATTTGAAAAAAGAAAACCATTTAATTAAACTATCCATTTTCAGACAGAGGTGCATCCACATCAGTAAGGATAGGTAAATAGTCTGTTTTATAATTTCAATCACTTTGTGTGGTAAATGTCTGTCTACCACAGCGCTCTAGAATGCTATAATGGCAGCACTAGTGTGAGGGCATGTAATATTGTTTAAATAAATATATTGCTTTCAGAAAGCTACTTTACTGAAACATTAAAACAGACATGACATTCACATACCTCACAACTTTTCATGTACGTGGAGGGCTGCTCTTTAAAGGGTTAGTTCACCAAAAAATGAAAATGGTCATAATTTACTCTCCCCCATGTTGTTCCAGACCCATACAAACTCTGCTAATTTTTGGAACACAAATAAATATATTTAATATTCTCTTAATTTTTGTCCTCCATTGCAAGTCTGGGAGACCAATATTTTCTTCTGAACAGACATGTTCGCTATCATATAATTTAAGATTTATTCATATATAAATATTGGAATGGATTACTTCTACAATAACTCTGTATTTATGAAGCTTGAAAATACCGATTATCTAGACTCTCAATGGATTAACAAAAAATTATGAGAAAATTAAAAATATATTCATTTGTGTTCTAAAGACAGACAAAAGTCTTATAGGTTTGGAATGACATGAGGGCAAGTAAATGATTTTTTGTGTGAACTATTCCTTTAAGAAAGGAAGACCAAGAATGATGACTCTCCAAATCAGACAACTCCAAAGTTGGTTCTGCAATGAAAAACACAGACATCAATGGTTTACATAAAATATGAACACGTAATCATAATCACACTGTTGTTGCATCAAAATGTGAAGTAAACAGGCAGGAGACAACAGAAACATTTATTTTCTAAAAATAACTCACATCAATCTCAAAAGAATGAAGTTATCTTATGTCTCTGGCTTTCAACATCTACAAAAAAAACCCATTTTACTCTTAGTAAAAAAAATTGATAACATGGAATTATGAAGTTTACTTGCCTTAAACTGTCTTTCCCTCTCTTCTGAAGAAGCTGAGAAAATCGCCTCCTCCTCACACAAGCAGGCTTCTGTGTCCTTAACTCCAAAGTTGGTTTGAGTTCTGCAATGAAAAACACAGACATCAATGGTTTACATAAAATATGAACACGCAATCACACTGTTGTTGCATCAAAATGTGAAGTAAACAGGCAGGAGACAACAGAAACATTTATTTTCTAAAAATAACTCACATCAATCTCAAAAGAATGAAGTTATCTTATGTCTCTGGCTTTCAACATCTACAAAAACAAACATTCTTTTAGTCTTAGTAAAAGATAAAATGATAACATGATGGAATTATGAAGTTTACTTGCCTTAACCGTCTTTCCCGCTCTTCTGAAGCTGAGAAAATCGCCTCCTCACACACGCAGGCTTCTGTGTCGTTAACTCCCGGCGCGGGCATTAATACACAAGCTCAACAAGTCTGAAATATTACATACAAAACATTACTTTTAACAATTATCACTTCATCAGCCTCAAAATAATTATGCTAGTCTTTAATACATAACGCCGTTTCCTTTAGGAAACTACATTCAGTTTAACCGCGAAAAATAAGATAACGAATTAACATGTAAATGTGTTAATAACCGTCTATTAACACCTCAAAAAGTGCAGATATTGTAAAATCTTATGTAAATATGACATAAGACACTCACGGACGTTATATTAAAAGTATCTCTTCCATTCAGTAAAAGAGGCCGTTAAGACCTCCGTTTCTGAGGCGAAAACCGCGTCCGCGTATTTTTAAATATAAGCTCTTTTCGGACTATTTCCGCCTTCCATGTAACCTCAAAATACTCCCGGACACAAAAATGAATGATGACTTTACATTTTTAAACTGTAGTAGGCCTATACTATAGTATAATTTAGTAATTATAGTAAAGTTAAAAACCACCATAGTCGAGATTACTAAAGTATGGGAAAATTTTGTGATGAGTTTCTGCTATGATTTGGTTTAAAAATTGATATGAAAATTTACCTGATAAAAGAGCATTGCATATGGTCATCTCAGCAGCGAATCATGTCCGTTGAGGTGCAGTACAGTGGAAAACTAGATTACCTGTTTCCAGCTGCTCCCAGGATATAGCATAACATCATAATACACATGTACATTTACCGAATTGATGTTTTTTTGATAGCTGTAGTGCTGTTGGTGCATTGAGCTTCCGTATGTGGTTTGAGGCAAGTAGAATAAAATGTACTACGACATTTTTCTTAACTACTATACACCCTTGTTACGTGTAGTTACTGTGTAAGTGTAACATCCGCGGGCTGTAATCTAAAGTGATGCCTTGTTACCCTCTTGTTACGTGTAGTTACTGTGTAAGTGTAACATTAAACAATTTTAGTTATGCTACAATAGATGTTTCAAAGTTATTAACAATGAACTGTATTACATAGTTAAATGCAAGGTCCAAAGACCGTTAAATAAATATTTTTATTTAACAAAATTTTAACAGATCTTTTCCAAGAACAGAATGCAGAAAAAACTAATTTGCAACCACTTACACAAAATACAAAGAACAGTAAACACACACACACACACACACACACACACACACAAAATCATGTTCTACATTTATTTTTAATAGGCATATTATCAATTTTTCCTTTCAGCTGTGGGCAGGAGTCGACAAATTTCTGGAGATCTTTTGCATATGCTTGCAAAGTTGTCCCTGCAGTATATGAGGGAGCAGAAAAGTCCTCCCCCTCTGATGCAGTTTTCACCTGTGATCATAATTAGAGAAAAATACATTGCAATAAAAAAAAAGGTTAATGCATATCAAGTTTGCATAATGTAAAGAAGTGTTGCACAAAGCTTATATTTAACCAAATATAAAAAAAGACTTCTATGAGGACTATGTGCCACAGCAATGCTTCAAGGTCTTATCTAGCGAAACGATCGGTTATTTTCTAAAAAAAAGTTACAATGTGCTTTTTAACCTCAAATCAGGGGCGGAGCCAGGGGGTGGCCGTGGCCACCACTGACCTAAGCTTGGCCACCCCACTCAAAACTGCAGTTTTTGTCCCTTTTTTTCTTGACAAGAAATGCATTTATTAATACGCGGAACCGCCGTATCTCCACATCAAACGGGAGACTTTTCAGACGCGCACTTCAACTTCGCCTCAGCGCCAGGCGCAACTCAAACGAGCGCGGAAAGGAAAATGTGCCAAATGAGCTTCAGTAGAACAACAGTCAACTGCGGCCTGATGAGATGTTGTTAGGCTATATGTCAGTAAAACAAACTTTCCTGTCCTGACAGCTGTTTTACCGTGCTCACAGTGCACACGCTTAAACTTTACTTGAATATAGGGCGCACGCGCTATATCGATTCATCATAAATAATGCGCGCAAGAAACTGAGCATACAATGTAGTTCTGTCGTCAGTTAAGTCATGGAATTACCAAAAAGACGATTAGTGCATTCATATAGCCTATGTATAGCATCACATTAAAGAACGTCTCTCAAATGCATGTACTAAAATATTGTGCAATTATAAACGAAAATGAAACAATTTAAATGCATAAAATAACTCATTTTACATTCTGGCGTTTATGTGCTTTTTTATTTATTTTTTTTATTAACCAATTCTTATCACTATCTGCATGTCTCATCAATGAGTATGCAATGATGGAGAACAAGCTTTTGGGGGTTTTGAGAACCAGAACCAAGCTGACTGAGCAATAAAGCTATAGTGAGCCCCTTTATTAAAATACCTGGAGGTGGGGAATAATAGACTCAAGTTGTCATATTCACTCAGCATTACTTGATATAATTCACGAATATCTCAATTACAATTTAGTAGAAATTAATTGTATTCAGTTGTGTTTTAGGCACTAAAACAGACCAATACTTTATAGTCAATCACATTTTTCTATTGAAATAAGGAAGATTTCTGTGCCACCCCAGACTGGTTGCTGGCCCCTCCCTGGCCACCCCTATGAAAACATTCTGGCTCCGCCACTGCCTCAAATGCTCCTCTTGTCTAGCTCTGCGTTAACTCTGTTTTTTCCCGGTTCATGACAGTTAGGGTATGTCGAAAAACTCCCATCTCATTTTCTCCTCCATCTTCAAAATCGTCCTATATCGTACCGTTTTTATATAGGGCGTTTGACCTCCTTAGTATATTCACTTTGTAAACACTGGGTCAGTATTTCTGCAGCGATGTAGGACGATTTTGAAGTTGGAGGAGAAAATGAGATGGGAGTTTTTAGACTTATCCTAACTGTCATGAACCGAGGAAAAAAAAAAAAAGTTCACGCAGAGCTAGACAAGAGGAGCGTTTAACCAATCTTTTCGCTAGATAAGACTTCTTCCTCGGCTGGGATTGTTTAGAGCCCTTTGAAGCTGCATTTAAACTGCATTTTGGAAGTTCAAACTCACAAAAAATTCCGAAAATTCTAAAAAAAAAATAAAAAAAATAATGAGAAGTACTTATACCCTGTGTGAACAAAGTCAGTAAGTTTGAGTCCAATGCGATAACGTTAACTAGTATTTTCGGGAAAAAGAAAATCTTTTCTGGGTCAATTTGACCCGAACACAACCAGAGGGTTAAATGCAACATTTGTCAAATACACAGAAACGTTTTTATGAGCAACAGAAACACCTTTTATATACTCTTTAATACAGCGCCATCTGTACATGAATAAAATTCAACATAAACATATACTAATAGGCTACCAATAAAGTGGGGGTGCTTTTATCAGTGTTTTTGATAAAAATTACAAGATTTTTACAAGACTCTTACAAGAGTAAGACTACACAAAAAAGCTCTACTGTTATAAAAACAGATTTGTGAGCATTATTGGAATTGAATTGTTAGAATAAACAGGCAACACAGTCATCACAGAATCTAACCAATGAGAATAAAGTGTGTCGTCATCAAGGCTCTCGAAGCCGATTTTGAGCATCTGCAGTGCCTGACCTAGGCGGCTGGTCTCGTTTTGCTCTCGCGGTACTTTGATGGAACATGTGATCGTAAGGCGGCTGCAGCGCCGATCAAAGTCGGACAAATATTCTAACCAGAATGCATTGCTTTTGTCAGGTGGCAGCCGATTTTTGCGGCACCGCATGAAATCGAATGCATCTTATGACTTCAAAGGCAGCATTTTTGCACGGCGGCACCTCGTGAAACTGATTTCGGGCAGGCTTCTGAGGCAGCGTAACGGTTTAATGATCTACAACAAAATAGAATGGGTTTTGGTGATAACTAAATTAATATTTAATTACTACAACACTGATTTCTCGCTAGAAATAACATCAAAAGTGCAAATAGTTAGTCAGAAATGTACATTTACACACAAACTGACCACCAAACGCAACTTTCAGACGCCATCTTTATTTTTTAGCTCAACCATCACGGAATGGAACACCTATGCTGCCTTCACGGAGACGACGGAGCCGACCGCTGGGGCTACACTAAGCTGCCACCCGTTAAGGAAGCAGTTGCAGCAAATCTTTGTCCGTCCACACGTGGGTGGAAATCTGTGCCATCGCTTCCATCAAAGTCGTGCTGCACCACGAGTCACATCGCAGCAAATGCTTATATGGCAGCCGGCCAAGCAGCGTCTGCGATCCACACTATGCAAACGCTAGATGAGGAGGGGCCAGATTCTGCAGCTTTCAAGAAGCTGCATTCAGCCACTGACTTGGCGCTCAGAGCCACGAAAAAGACGGCCCAGGGAATCGGCCGCTGTATGGGCAGTCTCATCACACAATAGCAACGTCTTTGGCTGACGTTGACTGACATGAGGGAATCTGAGAAGACTCAGCTGTTGGACGCGCCCATATATCCGCTTGGCTTCTTCGGTGATGCGGTGGGCTTTTTCTGAGAAGTTTCTAGAGGCCCAGAAACAGTCAAAGGCGATGAGCCACTTCCTGCCGAAGAGAGATCGGTCTGCTGCACCTCTGCCACACTTCAGATCCTCTTCTTTGCAGCGTTCAAAATGGCACGAAAGACCACTGCCTACTACTTCCTCGGGAGCGAGGGTGGATACGGAGCCAGCCGTGAGACCGAAACAGAGGCAGTTCAGGTACCCGAAAGAAGATGGGCCCTTCAAATGCGGTGCCAGATCCACAGCTGTGTTCCTGACGGGGGTGGTTTGAGGTTTAGCCTATTTTCACATCCAGATTTCTGATGCTTTCTGAGATTCGCGTTCGAGGACAGAGCTTATCAATTCAAAATTCTCCCGTTCGGTTTGGCGTTGGCTCCGAGACTTTTATGAAGTGTTTAAATGCAGCGCTTTCCCCTCTCAGGCAGATTGGAGTTTGCATCCTGAATTATCTGGACAACTGGTTTGTTATAGCCCAGTCGTGGGATACACTGAAAAACCACAGATGTCAGCTTATAGAACATCTGAAGCATCTAGGACTGACGATCAATGTGCAGAAGTGCAAGCTCCACCCCACGCAGGCCATCACATTCTTGGGAATGGATTTGGACTCACGATCGATGATAGTGCGTCTCTCTCAAGAGCGAATACAGTCTTTAGTCAGTGCTCTAACCACTACTAATGGTAGTCATGCTGAAATGGTTTTAGAGACTGTTGGGGTGTATAGCAGCAGCAGCGGTGGTGTGTCAGATCGGGCTTCTGCATAGAGACCACTTCAGCTATGACTGAAATCCTGGGTGCCAAGCAAAGCATGGAAGAATGGTCAGTTGCGTGTCTTGGTGACCCACGGATGCATGCAGGCGCTAGGCATTTGGTCGGTAGGCATCATCTGGTGACAGGCTTTTTAAAAGAAGCACGGTGGTTGCATCCTTTTCGCCCTAATATGATACCAGTGTGGGATCTGTCCTTGGTGCTAAGTGCACTCTCCGAGCCACCCTTTGAGACGCTGCTTTCAGCAGAGTTGAAGGTGCTCTCGTTCAAGATGCCGCTCTTGCTCGCTTTGGCATGTGGTAAGAGGGTGGGTGACTTACATGCACTGTCTACGAGCGCTGCATGCATGGAGTTCAGTAAGGATGACTGTGTGGTCAGACTGCAGCTTAGATGGGGGTATGTGCCTAAAGTTCTTTCTATGTTGTTTAGAGCACAGGTCATTACGCTACAGGCATTTGCTCCTCAGGATTTAGAACCAGCGATGCACCCCCTATGCCCAGTCTGTGCTCTGTGAGTTTATATGGAGAGGACTAGTCATTTCAGACTGACGGAGCAGCTGTTTGTGTGTTTCGGTGGCCGTAGCAAAGGACTGCCAATGTCAAAACAGCAGCTGTCACATTGGATTGTGGAAGCGATCGCGTTGGCATATGCTTCTAAAAATGAGGCCTGTCCATGGGGGTTACACGCCCGCTCCACGAGAAAAATGGCTTCATCTTGGGTTTGGGCAAAAGGTATGTCAATTCAAGATATTTGTTTGGCATCAGGATGGTCTTCACAGGACACCTTCGCCAGATTTTACAACCTGGAGATTCCGTCATTCGCACCGCTCATTTTGTCTGTGCAGTGATGTTTCTACAGCTTGGTATTGGCTGCTGGCTGCACCTAGCCACGCCCCCCAAGATGATCGGGGTGGTTTCGATTGTACGCGTTCCCCAAGCGTTACCTACGCAGTGTCGAGAGACCGAACCTGATAGGGAATGTCTCTGGTTACATACATAAACTCGGTTCCCTGAAAGGAGAGAACGAGACACTAAGCACGCTGCTGTGTTGTAATCCTCAGAGTCTCGTACCCGTTCGAGCAGTCGAAAGATTGTGAGGTAATGATGCTGGGTGCCGTCCTATATAGCAGGTGGCTTCACCCCTAGTTCGAGCGCTTGAGCGTCATTGGCCGGTAAAATTTACCAGCACAGTGTAATCAGGCTTCAGTATTTGGGGAAGAGGGGGATAACCCCACGTGTTAGCTACGCAGTGTCTCGTTCCCTCCTTTCAGGGAATCGAGGTTACATATGTAACCGGAGATATTTTCTTAAACGGTGACAAAATAAAGTTTGATGAATTACAACACTTTTTACACCATTACAATAGCCTAACTTTTATGAATTTTGAAGCCTACATAAAAGCGCCAGAACTTAAAAGCTAAGCTTAGGCTATAAACTACAGCACCACGGTCGCTCACCATCAACGTCACCACCACCATACTTCCGACAACTTTTTCAAACTTATTTTTATATTTTATTTTATTTTCAGTGAAAAGGTTTTACTCTGTATATGAATTTTAATCCACGCTAGACCTACATGAACCTTTTCATATAAACTGGAATAAATACAAAACTAGAGCTAAACTAAAACTGAAATGAGACATATAAATAATATAGTGAATAAATGAAGTTGTCAAATCCTTGATTAATATGATTAATATTTTAATTAAAAACTTGTCTCCACATAATATTCAATAAAATTCTAGTGCATTTAATCTATTAAATAACAGCAGTGTAATCGAGTTTTTGGATACAGTAAGATTAAGCTTATTTTAGTGAATAAAGTACCACATTTCAGCTATCATTTTGTTAGGATGGTTAATGTTAATGTTATTTTATACCCGCTTCTAGAAAATCCTCAATCTTTCTGCTAACAGTTTCATGTGGCCATAAACATTTAATTTTAACATGGCTTTAAACACTAAGTTTCACTTTCACCGTGACTAAGCCGGTAAATGTGTTGTTTACAAGGAATAATCATAATATGAGTTACCTTATGGTACGAACCCAGAGTCTCAGCATCAGTAGGAAAGTGATAAAATGATCATCTTCCATCCGAAGACTTGGTTGCATTTCATGGCAAAGTGGCAAAAAAAAACAAAAAAAAAAAAACAACTTTGTCGAACAACAATATAAAATGCGGGAAACTATTAATTGGTTACTCTACAATTAACTGTATAAATTATACTACAATTGGAAAATACTATAAATTGATAAACTATATGACGTGATGACGTCTAATGTCTCAGACAGTGCCTGTAGTCCCATTTAGCAACTTGTTAGCAACCGTCTTTAAGAAATGTAACAGGTTTAAAAAAAAAAAAAAAAAAAAATCACGAGTGGGGTGTAACTGGTGTGTTTTATGTCGTAGAATAAAACGTGAGAGTATTTTGAGCTTGTATGAACCACGGACCTTATTTTAGGGGATTTAATCAAACTCCCATTCAAAAAACACACTGACTCTGGGACGATGGAACCGGAAGTGCTAACATGCTAACTCACTTTTTTTGCCTACAAAGTGACATCATAGTTCCACTTCCACCACTCTATTTGACTGTTGTCGAACATTAATTTTGACTAACTGAGCCAGTGTTTTAGGTTACTCTAAAGCAGTTTTGTTTAAAAAGGAAGTCAGACTCTGAGGTAGTGGCAGGGCAGGAAGAAGCCTTTCAGCTAAAAACTAAATGCAGATTCTCAGAAGCATAGATGCACAAGTGACCACCTAACAGGTCAAACCACATTTCTGTGGAAATCACACCACAGCAGGTTTCAGTTTGAGCTCAGTCGAGCTGCTGGAGTCACACTTTAGTAAAAGTGGTGATGTGAGATGGGGCATGGTTTTAACTTTGTTAGTTTGGTTTGCCATGCACAGGAACTGAGAAACGATAAATAACAACCATTCTAAAATCAATTCAAATCTGTTTTACCATGAAATAGGAAGATTCACACTTTAATCAACCTTTTAACAGGCATGTGAGTGAGCGTGAAAGTTTCCTGTAAGGGGTAGGTTTAGGTGTAGGGTTGGTGTAGGGCAATACGGTCTGTACAGTAGAAAAAGCATTACGCCTATGGAGAGTCCCCACAAGGATAGCAAACCAGACGTGTGTGTGTGTGTGTGTGTGAACTGGGTCAAACTCTTTCATGGGAGGATTCACACACTACATGAACATCTCAAATGTTTTCAGCAGATGATCCTATTCGATCAGACTTTTTAACAACTGAAGAAAACGTTTAACATGTTTATTTTGTTCCGTTTTTGCTGGTGGCTTCTGATCGGTAAGTTACACAGTTCACAGATAAAACCTGTATTTTTTTTTCAGCTATACAGGTCCTTCTCAAAAAATTAGCATATTGTGATAAAGTTCATTATTTTCTGTAATGTACTGATAAACATTAGACTTTCATATATTTTAG
>JAFVLL020024454.1:0-33864 GCA_021397915.2 Tor tambroides | reverse complement strand
CCATGGGTTAAATTGATCTCCTCCTCCCCTTAGAACGTGATTTCGAGGAAGAGAACCACCGATGTAGAGGAAACCCACGGAAAAAAATGTGACTGGGATACTTTTTTAATAGCAATCATTTTGTTTCGCAGACCTGGCAAACCTGTTTCCAGATCAGTACATCTACCTTGGGTTGTTTCGCCAGGTGTATAGTGTAAATGCAGATATCGGATATGGGTCATTTTTAAAAGAAGATGTAAGCTGGTTATTAAAGAAATCAGATATAGTCAACAAATTGGAATTGGGCATCAAGACCTGCAGTGTAAACGTGGCCTAAGTTACCTTCTTTTGCACTTTTCCAAATTCTGACTTTTCCAAAGCATTCAGTTCCACTTACACCTCTACCTGCCAGGAAATACCATTCTGTCAACCCCCCTTTCATACTCATCTCTTCTCTATTTCTCGCCCTTAAGCCTTCTTAAAAGCGTCTCATAGGCTTTAAGCAGAAAAGACCTTGGCTAAGAGCATCTTTCATGTTACCACGCTGTCTCATTAAAGAATGCTTTGCAGCTTCCAGCCCTCCTAATTCAATTAATGTTTTCAAAGGAGGCTTAACTCTACCACCTAATTCATCTATTCTTTAGCTACTGTGTTAACAATTAAGCTCACACCGCCAGGGGTTAAGACGCAGTTGGAACAACAAGAATGTTTTTCCCTCTGTTTCTCCACAAAGTGCTCCCATAATATTTGGACGTACAGTAGTGTGTTTGTATTGCTCTCAGATGTCAAGGGCTTGGAACTGGATGGGATTGGTGTGCGTATCTGCGAGCGTGTCCCTGTATGTTTAATCTCCACTCTTTCTCTCGCTGTTTTCCCAGTCTAAGTGTGAGTGAGCTTGTTTGCGCAACACTTCTCGCAGCTCTCGACTGCTATCGGAGCTATTTATGTAAACACTCAGGCACTTATCTAATAATTCGCTTCAGTCTGCCACCTCAGAGAAACACTGTATTTAGAGGCTTCATCGACATGACGACCACACAACTCTCCGAAGCATCTCATCTGCCTCCCAGTGGAAACTTGTGGCTCATGTAAGCTGTATTGCTTTATGCTGAAATTATGTTTTAGGGTTGCAATTATGGATTAGGGATGCATAATATGGTCAAGTGCTTTATAAGTACTAAAAAACAGCCAATATTTTAAAGGGATAGTTCACCCAAAAATGAAAATTCTGTCATTAATTACTCACCCTCATGTTGTTCCAAACCTGTAAGACCTCCGTTCATCTTCGGAAAACAAATTAAGACAATTTTTATAAAATCTGAGAGCTCTCAGACCCTCCCATAGACAGCAAGGGGCCTTACACAATCAAGGTCCAGAAACGTAGCAAGGAGATCAGTAAAAATAATCCATGTGACATCAGGGGTTCAACTGTAATTTTACGAAGCTACGAGAATACTTTTTATGCGCCAAAGAAAAAATGACTTAATTCAAATTCGTCTCCTCCACGTCACCCTAGCACCATTTTGGAGAATATCCGCTGGACAGAAACTGCATACGCTCTTCTGTGTTAGCCGCATACCGGATACGCTGTTTTCGTTCAAATCAAAGCGTAAACATACGTAGAAGAGCGTATGCAGTTTCCGTCCAACAGATATTCTCCAAAATTGCGCTATGCTGATGTAGAGGAGACGAACTGCTGAATAAAGTCATTATTTTTGTTTTCTTTGCATACAAAAAGTATTCTCGTAGCTTCGTAAAATTACGGCGAACACTTGATGTCACATGGATTATTTTTACTGATCTCCTTGCTACGTTTCTGGACCTTGATCATGTAAGGACCCTTGCTGTCTATGCAGGGTCTAAGAGCTCTCAGATTCCATCAAAAATATCTTAATTTGTGTTCCAAAGATGAACGGAGGTCTCACGGGTTTGAAACGACATGTGGGTGAGTAATTAATGACAGAATTTTCATTTTTGGGCAAACTAACCCTTTAATAATAGGCATGCTAATAAGCAACTAATTAATAGTAAGAATTGGTAACTATACTATACCATTAACACTTATAAAGCACATATTCTGCATGACCATATTCTACATCCTTAATCCTACCCAATACCTAAACTTAACATCTACCTTGCTATTAATAAGCAGCAAATTAGAGGCAAAAGTCGTAGTTAATGGTTTGTTAATAGCGAGAATTAAACCTTAAAATTAAAGCGTGACCAAAATTATAATTATAATAAAAGAACAGAAACTATCAGGCAAACAACAATTTGAATTCTGACATGGAATTTTGTGAATAACAGGCATTTTTGTGGAAATCTACACAGCTTTCGACAGAGTTCCTACGGTCTGCAGATTCCATGAAGATCTACTATAAAAAATATCTTTGTCACACCGATGTCTTATACGATGATGTTCTCAGATTTGTGAGGTATTAAACAATCCGCTTTTTTAGACGAGGTGTAACAAAATCTTGTTGAGTGAGAGAAAAATATGGCGGGGGGGGAGTCTAATTTGACTCAGTAGGAAAGAGCTGGCTCTGGATTCCTGCAATTGTGTCAGCAGCGCTCTAGTTCCACCAGATCCCGCTCTAGATTTCAGCTCGACGCTTTCTCCCCTAACCTCTCACTGTCTCCTCTCACAGGGCCCCTTCATTAGGATTTTGCAGCCATTCTAACACCCTTTCTTCTTTGACAAGGCAGGCATATCCTGTTACTGACGCCAAGAAAAAAATAGCTCTGGTAATGGCACGTTGGAGGGCAAGAGCGACCCATAGGACACAATTATTGCTTCCCGTATGTTAACATGTCGAAGAAAGTGTCAAGCCGTTTCAAATCAGTCTCTAACACTCTGCAAACCTATTTTGCCAGCATTTTTCCTCTTCAGCAAGACTCCTCCAACATCTTTTTGAGTGTGCAATGCTTTCAGAACTGGGCTAACTTAAACCTGCTTTTGTTCGCCAACTAATACCACAGCCAAATATTGTATACTAGAGGGCAGATGTTAAAAAAATCAACAGCTTACATTCAAATTCCTTTAAATATGACAAAATGGGTCAAAATTGAGAAATATATGCTGAATAGATGAGTCCCTTACACTCTGCTGTGATCTGAGAGCGGTTAATACATCCTATAGAAATGCTAATAGGCCTCTCGAACTGAGCATAATTTCTCCATTGTTCAGTCCAGGTTGTCTTTCAAAGTGGTCTCCTTATTTGAACTCTCAACAAACAGAGGTGAAAAGTGCTGATGGTATTACTTGAATAAGCAAATGAGAAAATTCTGACTAACTTCTGAAAGGTCAAGTATAGTTTTGTTTACAGTTTTTGTAGTTGAAAGTACACTCAAAAAACATGTAGCCTAAGCCTTTTTTTTAGATTTATGCAATTAATGCAGTAAAATTCCATCAAATTGAATAATCCTTACATATTTTAATTGAATGATCAATCAAGGATGGTTCATTTATTCAATTAAAATATATTAGGATTATTCAATTTTATTTGATGGAATTTTAGTACTAATTAAATTGTGTAAATCTTTAAAAAAGGCTTTTTTTGAGTGATATGATCACATTAATTTTCAAAGAAAACAATTTGGAAAAAAGGGACTATAAATACTGAAATGGTTATGATTCAAGTTATTTGATTAGATTATAAGAGTGTAAAAATAAAATACATTAACATAAGCATATTTCTATGACAGATTTTCACATATTAATATTAATGTATGGATCTGGGACAAGGGTAAAACAATAAAATCTGTACATAAAAGGCATTTGAAATGAAGAAAGCCTGGCAAAAAGTTATAATGTGACCTTTATTTAACAAAAAGAAAAGTTTGATTTCTGTTAGTTTGAAATAATGCCACAAAAGTGGTGATTTTAAGAAGCACATCAAAGAATGAATTAGCAGTGTGTGTGACTGGTATAATAGCCGAGTTCAGGTGATATTGGATATCAATGATACAGAAACACAACCCATATTGTGCTTCAAACAGAAGATGCAGGAAAGAGAGCCAGAGAACAAGGATAATTACAAGAGGAGCTGACACTCGGATTCCAACACAACACCATACGCTCATTAGCTCTCCCTCCCACAATCACTCCCTCCCTCTCTTTCTCCCTTGTCTATCTTTATTTTCACTCTCTCTCATTCTCTCTGTCAGTCTTTATTGGTCAACTAGCATGTGAAGCATAACACAAAAACACTAAAACATAAATTAAACACTTATAATTTGATCTGCCTCATAATGTGCATTAGTGCACCACACACAACATCATCCAATTTACCATAACTAAACATTTGAAAGGCCTCCAGTTTACAATTAAGGACTGCAAGGAATCTGTGTGCAAAGAACTGGAATTCCTGTCACCATTCATAAAGTATGAATTATGAATAAGAGTGTCCACGATAAAAACATATAGAAAGATTAGAAATTTTGTGTGTGTGTGTGTGTATATATATATATTATAAATATGATATTATTATCTTATATTATAAATTATTATATATATTATATACATTATTATTATTATTAATAATAATAATAATATTAATAATAATTTATTATATATAATAAATTCTTCTTATTATTAAATTATTAATAATATTAATCATAATAATTTTCTTACACTTTATTAAATTATCTGATATTTTAAGATACGTCCTCTCTGTGATGTCCTATTCTATGTTCTTTTCGACATGTTTTCTAATTGAAAAAAAAAATAGTATAAATTATTATAATTATATATATATATATATATATATACACACACACACTGTAAAAAAAAAAAAAAAAAAAAAAAAAAGTTGAGCCAACTTAAAAGTTTAAGGCAACCAGCTCCAGCAGATTTTTGAGTTTTCTCAACTTCTTGTTTTAAGTTTATTCAACAAAATTTCCTAAAAAATAAGTTGAGAAAACTCAAAAATATGCTGAAGCTGGTTGCCTTAAACTTTTAAGTTTGCCCAACTTTTTTTTTTTTTTACGGTATATATATAATATTTAATAATAATAATAATAACAATACACTTTTCAATAATTGTATTACTTTAATGGGCTTTTTTCTTCATACAAGAGTGATATATTGATTTGTATTAAATCCATTTTGTGTATACATTGTTTTTTTTTGTTGTTGTTGTTTTTTTGTATTTCTAAACAATGATTTTACCATGTTAAAATTCATTTTGCATATTTCTTCCACAAAATAAGAGCAGAAATTATGCAAAAAGCATTTCCTTTAGGCCTGTACATAGGTTGCAAAAATCACACACACACAAATACACACACACGACGCACACAAACTACACTCAGAGTCTACATACAGTAAACCAAAAGCAAACAGGCAAACTCAAGCCTGTTAAACAGCAAGACAGGCTGCTCTAAACAAAACCAAGAGGCCAAAGCGAAGATCATACTTGGCGGAACTTTGACATGTTTGTCATCTGCAAACTATTTTTTTGCAGAGCCAAGAAAACAAACATTTCAGAACAGCCATTTAACTGTTTGCCATTAGCGAGAGCAGGCGAAGAAAAAAACAGTACGAGGAAGAGATGAAGAAAGAAAGAGCGAGAGAGAGAAAGATGAGAGGAAAACAGAGAAGCCAAGTGTTATTTAAACCAGTCTGCCACAAAACAGAGCGATAAATAAACCCATTGTTGTTTTTGCTTTAACCCGAACACAAGTGCACTGTAGAGACACCGCAAAAAAGACTAAATGTTTTCTGTTTGAAGAATAGAGAGAAAAAAGAAACACCAAGACTATCATTCTTCGGTTTTTACACAGCTAAGATAAACTGGGTTGAAACGGTTCTCTTCTTTTTTCTCTTCTCTTCACTTCACGGCAAGAACCAGTCTGACATTATAACGGCAGTTTAACAAAAAGCCCAAGCAAATATCTCCAGCTTCCCACAACTTGCAAAACATGTTGATTTTAACTCGGTCCAACTTTGTACCCAGAAAACCATTAGCAATAATACCGAACAACACTTCAGTTTTATACCAGTAATCTAATGTTTTAAACTACATTGAAAGCGATTAGGTTGATATGCGCATGCGCTTACTGCCTTTTTCTTTGGTGTGAACTGATCGTGATGTTTGTTTCTCAGTTTGAAACTCCTGGTGAAATGCGGCAAGTTGCTGCTTATGAGAACCAAATGTTAGCACCGCATAATTCACAGCACTTCAACAGGGCCAAAGCAACGAGGGCAGAGAATACGAGAGCATTTCATGAAGATTTGCAATCCTGCTTCTTAACTGCATATGAAATATATTTTACTTATAGCTTATTCATACTTTTATTCAGCAACGATGCATTAAATTGATCTAAAGTGACAGTAAATACTTTTATGACATTATAAAAGATTTCCATTTCAGATAAATGCTGTTATTTTGAACTTTCTATTCATCAAAGAATAAAGAATAAAAAAAAAAAAAGATATATTTCTTAAACACCAAAAATCAGCATATTAGAATGAAGGATCACATGACACTGAAAGTAAGGCTGCTGAAAACATTTTAAAATATATTTCAATAAAACAATTATACTAAATTGTAATTTCACAACATCACTATTTTACTGTATTTTTTATCAAATAAATATAGCCTTGATCATAACAGACTTTGAACATTATAAAATCTTACTGATACCAATCTATAACAGCTGGTAGTTTATATTGTAAATAAACATTTTTAAATATTTATATACATATATAATTTTATTAATGTGTTTAACAATAAATTAAAGTATATATTTTTATATTATTTATTTATTTATTTATTTTGTACTAAATATAAAATATGAATAATGTAATAAATGTGTTTTTAAGCTATATTAATAATTTATGTTAAGTATATGAAATTAAATTACATAACAAACAATCAATTGGATACAGACCCTTAAGTGACATTTGCAGTAAAACTCTTGCGAATTATGTATCCACACAATAATTTCAGAGAATTTCAGACCCTTGAAATACAGTCTCATGATACAGTATTTCAGGAGGTTTGCACTACTGGTACCAGATTTGGCCCACATGTGGACATAATGAGGCAGGTAATTGGCCGAGCAGTATAGAGTAACAAAGAGGTGCATTTTGAGCCAGGAACACACGAGCCGTTTTGGTTCAGCAGTCTTTTAAAAAGCTGCAGCAGCACTTGAACATAATGCACTGCAGAGCGAGCTTTAACATCTCTCCCTGGGCGAAACAGTTAAAGCAGCATGTGCTTTTAATTAAACGTATAATTCAACAAATATAAAACAGTTATAATCTATTAACCATACAGTCTATGCAGGGAGGAAGTGTGTACTCTGAGAGGGCGGAAAAGAATGAAACTGAAGTGACAAGGGTTCAAGAAAGTTCATGGCAATGTTAAAGAAATATTCCAGTTTTTTTTGTTTTGGTTTTTTTGCAAACTGAGGAATGAGTCGACAAAACCTGAAACCTTCATTCAAACTCCCTCACTACAAAGAAAAAAAAAACTATTTTGAGTGTTTGAGTGAGTAACATACTAGAGTGTTAGAGTTAATAAATGATAAGTAAAATGCATTTAAGTAACCAGAACCTCTCAAAATAATCTGTTGCATAAAATAATAGATTTTTGCGGGAGTGCAATTGGAATGATATTGACATTATATAAAAAAATAAATTTGAGCTGACAGAAAATGATAAATATCTTAACAACTAGAAATAAAACAGCTCTGGGAATTCAGGAGGCTGATGTGTTTTTGGTGATCCTGCCATATTACGATGTGAAGTGGCATATTCATATGGCAGACTCATAAACTCAGCGGAGGTTCCCACACAAATCATTTCCCCCCTAAATACTCCATTTATGTGTTTACCCTCCATGTGCTATGTGGAGCCAGGCTTGACTCTGGTAATTCTGGGTCAAATCGAGACCAAACCAGGATGTGTTGTCGGCGTTCACGGTGTTTCTGCACACTTGCGGACGCTCGCACTTCAAGATACGAAAGGCACACAAACGTTGAGATTTCCCACAAAGTGATGAAAACTAAGAAAAACATGCATGCACTACAAAGAATGCAAAGTGAAGGTCAATGTGGTTGATTCGAGGGGGAAATGCTGTCCCTCCTGCCTTGCACACAGCACAGGTTTTCCTACTATTGTCATCAGCAAGATTGATAACGCCGCTCATTACAGCCAAGCAATTGTCAGCTTTTCCGGGACAAATTATAAAAAGAAACAAAAGAAATCCACACGCCCTGTCATTGTAACTGAGCTCTGGAGGACCGTTCCCTTTTGCTCATGTCTTTCACTCCAGAGCGAGGAATGTTGGCATGATGCGGAAAAACATGCTAAAAACACTTTTACATTCCCCATAATTTGAGTCCCCTACATCTCATCTGAAATGCACTTCTTTATATGTTGGGGGTAACACATTACAAGTAACGCAAGTTATGTAATCAGATTACTTTTTTCAACTAGTAACTAGTAAAGTAACGCATTACTTTCAAATATACAATGAAATATCGGAGTTGCTTTTTCAAATAAGTACCGCAAGTTACTTTGTTTTCCTATTTATTCACTAACACCTCTCCTAACCTTGTGTTGAGAGAAATTGGGAGTGAATTGCAGAGGCACTTCCTTCAGCCGGAGGCTTATTAATTTAAACTGGAGTGAAATGGAAATTAAATTAGCTTTATTTTTGTTTTTCATTTAAATGTTAAGTTTTGAAATTTTGTTGTATGCATTTGTCATTTTTATCTAATTTCTTTATTTTTAAAATGTGTATATGTAGTATTTATAAAGTCTTAGCTTTTAGTTTTGGATCTGTTTTTAGTGTTTTAATACTACAATCGATTGCTTCTGTTGTCCTCATTTGTAAGTCGCTTTGGATGAAAGCGTCTGCTAAATGACTACATATATATATATACATATATATATATATATAAAATGGCCTATACAGTTGCCAAAAATATCACTTTTAGGTTTTTTGTTATTAAAAACAAATAAGCAAGCCATGCCTGAGTGACAAAAGTAACGCAAAATTAACATAATGCATTACTTTCCATAAAGAGTAACTAAGTAACACAATTAGTAACTTTCTTATGGGATAACATACACTGTAAAAAAAAAAAAAAAAAAAAAAAAAAAAGTTGAGCCAGCTTAAAATTTTAAGGCAACCAGCTTCAGCAGATTTTTGAGTTCTCTCAACTAATTTTTGTAGGAGATTCTCAACTTTTTGTTGTATAAACTTAAAACAACAAGTTGAGAAAACTCAAAAATCTGCTGAAGCTGGTTGCCTTAAAATTAAGTTGGCTCAACTTCTTTTTTTTTTTTTTCTTTTTTTTTTACAATGTAGTATTGTACTCTGTAAAAAAATCGTAAAAAACCATCAAATGACTGGCAGCTAAGGCTGCCAAACAAAAACAGTAAAATTACAGTAACATATCTTAATTGAAATAAAGTGGAAAAACAATAATTTTACAGAAATTTTCATTAAAGGTTTTACGGAGAAAAAAACTTATTTTTACAGATTTTTTCCCTTTTTTTCTTTTTTTTTTCAATTACTATATTTTACTTTAATTTTACAGTTTTTGTTTGGCTGCCGTAGTTTCCAGTAATTTGCCCGTTTGTTTTGTTTTGTTTTGTTTTGTTTGTTTTTTTACGGGACTTTTTTTTTTTTTTACAGTGTAATGCATTACTTTTAAAATAACTTTCCCCAACACTGCAGCTGGATTTATTCCAATTGTAAGAGTTCAAGTAAAGACACACTGCTATCAGTTTGGGGGTTTCCACACACTGACCCCCAAAAATTATTTGAAAAAGTTATAAAACAACAGATATACTGTTCAAAACACTTGGATGGTTTCTGGTTGGGCCTATTTTTTTTGGTTAAAAGTACTAGCAAAAATTAAATGCAAATTTTTACAAATGTGGGCCAAGTAACACTCCATGTTATTTCTTTGATTTGGCCCCTACTATCACCTTTCCCACATGCTCTCTGTCAAATAAGGCGTATGGCAGCGTGCCCAATAGGGCAGAGTCTGATCGCGTCCCAGTGTCGTACAATAGCATAAGGGCCTGGCATGATGGATTAAGCTGTGGGGAAACAGAGAGGTCTGCTGTATATCATCCACCTACAGACAACATGCAAAACCACAGGCCCCCTACTGACAGCTTCATTATTTACTGGAGCTGTTGGCCATGGGAATGCTACGAGCCATTCATGCTCTTCACATGCTATTTGAAACAGTATCCCGAATTACTGTTTATGGTCTTCAGAATGGAGGAAATCCAGGTATGGGATTAATTATGTGCTTGACTTTATCAATTTATCTATCTTGATGAAAACTAGGAACAAAATTCTTTCTGCTGTGGAATGGCAAGAGAGAATTTTTGAAGAATGTTATTGTCATTCTTTTCCATGCAACACAGTGGCCTGTGATGCTCCATTAAACACAATGAATATAAATTGTATGACTCGTGCATCATATTCCAAACCAAAATGTACACTGTTATTCTTGAATCGTATTGGTGAGTTTGAGTGGAGGGGATGATTTTCAGTCAATGACACATAAGAATATCAATGAAAAATCTAGTTTAAAACACATGTGGCAAAACACATGTGATATCAAAACTTTTATACCATACTGAGTTGAAGTTTGGTAACACTTTATTTTAAGGTCTCTTAACTAGCTGCTTATTAGCATGCATATTACTAGAATATTAGCCATTTATTAGTAGTAATTAACACATATTAATGCCTTATTCTACATGACCTTATTCTACATCCCTAATCCTGCCCAATACCTAAACTTAACAACTACCACACTAACTATTAATAAGCAGCAAATTAGGAATTTATTGAGGGAAAAGTTGTAGTTAATAGTGAATAAGTGTTCCCTATTCTAAAGTGTTACCTAAAAACATTTTCTTTACATCTTATATAGACATGAGTGTATACAAATTAATAATGTATAAAGGTGTTCAATATCTTTTTCAAGGTAAGCCTTTTTTTTTTTTTTTTACAAAAAAATATGAATTATTCATTTATAAATATCATTATGTCTTGAGGGGCTTGTATCACACAACATTTTACAACTTAAACTAACAATGCCATGTCACAAAAGAGTCAAATTATCTGATATTATAAGATACTTATTGACCTTATTGATATAATTTCCTGTTTTTTTTCTGTTTTCACCACATGAATGAATGAATGAATGAATGAATGACAAACTACTTTAAAAGGTTTTCTGTTTCCTTCATTGATATTAGAACTTTGACCACAAAAAAAAAAAAAAAAATTATTTTAAAATTAAAATTTTAAATTTTAATAATTTTTAAATACTTTTATATAATGTAAATAATTTTTAATTATTTTAAATATTTTTTAATTAAATAATTTTATATTATATTATATTATATTATCTGGACATAAAAATCATTTTGTCATTTCATTGACCCAAATAACAACTTAAATTTAAGTTTGTTTGTCTCACAAAGCTATTACAAGGCTTCAGAAGACTTTTAATAGAATATTCCCCTTGAATGATGTTTTCAATATAATACGACAGCCCCTACTTACTGTACCCTTACTGTATAATTTTCTGATACTATATATAGAAAACACGAAAATGAAATCTGAAATAAGACAAATCTTCATTGTTCACTTGAAGAAAGTAAATAAAATGCTATAATAACACTGGTTTGGCATCGAATTGGAAAAAATGTCACACTATTCCTTTATAGATGAGAATACAATGATTTGAGATTTCATGCTCAACAGGGTAAATGCAGATGTCCAGGTAACATCATTCCCATGAGCCCTGCAACTTAACTGCACTCCGAAGTGATGACTCCCTTCTGTTTATTTCTGTCTGTCTATTTCTGGCTGCTTATAACACAAACTACACTACAAAAACACAACCCTTACCCCCAAACTAAAAAAAAAACAAAAAAAAAACGGTTCAGAACCCCGAACTCCCTGGGGGAACACATTCCTCTCCATTAGCTGATCCGAGCCCACTTCCTGTGGGAGTAGGGCTGCCGCCATCGCTCTCGGAGCCAGGGCCCTCCAGAACAGGAAGTAATCCAGCGAGTAGAGGAATTCGTCATTCAGAGCCCCTCCACACATCTGACGGCGACATGTCGACGATTTCAAACGCACACACACAAACACACTCCGCTCCTTATCTTAGCATGTGTCTGACCTCTGCACCTCTGGCTGTTGATAAGGGCTTACAGAGAGGATGTGCATGAGAGAGGCAGAAACATAATTAGATTCTCTCTCTCTCACTCTCTGCACTGTAATCAGCACCTGTAAGAAAGTACATTTAATGCTGTTTGTCACAGGATGAGGTAAGGGAATCGACTTCCTGTTAGTGCCAGCTCTGGTGGGTGACCCAAGCCCTTTTTCCATTGTCACAACACAAAGATGTACATGACATATGGAACTACTTGCACCACCCAGAACAAAATTACATGTATTTTTTTGGACCACAACATTCAGAGCCGAGGTATTTTTGTGATAACACATTTTGTTGTTGTCGTTGTTGAAGAAAGCTTTGAAAAGTACCTCAAAACTATATTTTTACATTTACTGGAAACATTGTGAGTAGTGTTTGCCTGTACAAAACTGCCATTGTGCAGAGGGAATTCTGGGTAGTGGTTGAGTATCCAGTGAAAATGTACTGACACACTGTAAAAAAAAAATTGTTGTTTCAACTTAAAATAATTTGTTACCCCGCTGACTTAAAATTTTTAGTTTAGGCAACTAAAATATTCCAGTTGTCCCTTAAATTAACATTGAGTAACTTAAAATTTCAAGTTGATTAAACTAAAAATTTTAAGTCAGTGGGGTAACCAATTATTTTAAGTTGAAATAACTTTTTGAAACATTTTTTTTTTTTTTTTTTTTTTTTACAGTGTATAAGATCTCTGGTCAATTTGATAACCCAATAATTAATTTTATACAGCTGATAACAGATAAAGGACAAATATTAAAATGCTACACTATTTTATCTTTAAAAAAATAGATAATTAAACAAAATTTAAAAAAAAAAATAATAATAATAATAATAATTAAATAATTAAATTAGTCATTTTAAATGCTACGAGGGAATTTAGACATCACAACATTATAATGTACAATATAAAAAATGAATATTCATTTAAATGTAAAGATTACATTTAACAGTGGTATTAAAGGGTTTAACTTCAAATGAGCATTGGATGAAAAAAAGTGCAAATGAGAATGCAAAATTAAATATCTTATCCTAAACAATTAAACAAGCATCTCAAAGATATAAAATTAAAATCAAAATTAAAAAAATAAAAACACTACACTATTTTATCCAAATAAATTTTAAAATAAAATGAATAAAAATATCCTTTTGAATTAGTCATCTCAACATTATAATGTGTTTCGTATGAAAACAAAAATTCATTTTAATATTTGCTAAAGATTACTTTAAATTTAAGTAAGCATTACATGAAAAAGATGGAAATAAGGACCTAAAATTAAATATATAATACAATGAATGAATGCAATCATTAAGTCATACTTATCTAAAAGAGAGGCTTTCTTGCCTTTAAATTTATAAATTTAATTATGTATTATCGGTCAATGACAAATAAAGCTTTTTTTAATCTTTTCAAAATGAATGTAATGCTTATTTTTCATTTAGGTACAATGTGTTGAAACAAGTTTAATTTGTCAAATAATTATTTTTTTCCCCCCTTTGGGTCATCTTTAGACTTGGTTAATAAATTCACCCCCACCAAATGTCAGGTGGTACAACCAAAAATTAGTACATATATAATTATATTTCTCATTTTATTTCTAAATGAAATCTTAGCAAAGTAACCCTTACAGTGCCTTACACATTATTATTTTGTGGTTGTGTATTTCATTCATATTAATTTAAAATTATTGCATTCAATTAGCTGAGTATTTAGTATATTGAGTTTCAATCTCTGGTGCTGGTACACTGCAAACGGATGCTAGTCACCTCACAACTACATTTTCCAACCGTCATTCTGCATCCACACAGGGTGTTTATACAGTTTGTCTGTGCCTTTGACCCTCCGGCGTTGACAGCGTGCCCGTCCCTTGCTGTTTACAAGCCAGTTCCTAAGGCTCTGGAGGTCATTTTCTTTTGTGATGTATGCGCGAAGGGGTCGAAAAGCTTCACGCCCTGTCCTCTGCCATACATTTCCATGCTATTCTTGATCTATTATCACCTGAGACAAACCTTCACACTCTTTGTTTCAAGATCCTTGTTTGACGCACCAGGCTTATTCTACATGGAATAACCTCACAATGACTTTTATTAATAGGCCTGTTTATTATTGAGCTCCACCGACAAAGACTCACCACATGCTAAAAAACACCTCGCAGCCAGACTGGATGCGATTATTTTTATATCCAAGTGCCAACACCGAGCAAAACTTCCAGCCCGACGATCTCTGCCGCTTTCCACAGACTAAACCATCCGGGCGTTAAAAATGTTGTTAATCTTCTTTGACTTAGATTCTTAGACTGCTAAATTATAGGCCAGGCGCTTAACAAGTGAAGATGCAAAAATGGCTGTTTATGCGGTGGCGCTGATTTGCCTACATCGCATCCAGCCGTGCTCTGACATTAAGAGATGAGGCCCTCGCTGAGGAGACTGTCTAAACAAATCAGAGGGCGTGTGAAAACAAACCAGCGTGTTGTGACTGGAGCTCGCGTGAAACGTCTCGATTCCTCTGCCTGTTTAGAAAACAAACCTCCTTCAGCCAGAAACCGTGAGGATCTGAAATCCGCTTGCCTCGCGACTACAAGTCCCTGTCATGCCACTGGCGTGTTCCTTCTGAAAGGTTGACGGGGGTAGGTGTAGGGGGCAGATGAGCGTCAGGGGTGGACGGTGAGGGTTCTTACCGAGAAGATTTTCCCTCAGCCGAACATGCACCAGAACATGACCTGAATTTATGATCTAGCTCTTGTGGGATGGAAGAACAAGACAGATCCCGAAGCCACGACATGGAGCTTTTTGTGTGCGGGAAGTAAGCCGTGACTTAAATCAACAAATCAAATGGCTGTCTTTTTGATGGCGAGTGAGTTTATTTCATGGTTTTGGGTCTCTCAGTGTTGGTATAAAGTTTTGGGAGAAAGCTCCATTTTAACCCACAGCTCGCTGCAAAGTAATTTAACCGATTAGCATCTCATTAGTGTGTGCAATATAAACTATAAGGCATTGAACAAGGTTAAAAAAAGATTTTCAGACTACGCCTCCCAGTTTACAGGACTAAATCTTCCATTTCAGTTTTTCAGTTGAAATAAATATGTTTAAGGCATCTGTTAATATATATATATTTATATATATGTGATCCTGGACCACAAAACCAGTGTTAAGTAGCACGGGTATATATGTAGCAATAGCCAAAAATACATTGTATGGGTCAAAATTATCTATTTTTATTTTATGCCAAAAATCATTAGGGCATTAAGTAAAGATCATGTTCCATGAAGATATTTTGTCAATTTCCTACCGTAAATATATCAAAACTTCATTTTTGATTAGTAATATGCATTGCTAAGAACTTCATTTGGGCAACTTTAAAGGCGATTTTGTCAATATTTTGATTTTTTTTTTTTTTTTTTTTGCAGCCTAGGATTCCAGATTTTCAAATAGTTGTATCTTGGCCAAATATTGTTACTACCCTAACAAACCATACATCAATGGAAAGCTTATTTATTCAACTTTCAGATGATGTATAAATCTCAATCTCAAAAAATTGACCCTTATGACTGGTTTTGTGGTCCAGGGTCACATATATACTTTATATACTTTATCGGGGGAATCTAACTGTGATTTTAAAAACTAGGATTGTGATTTAAAATGTGAAAAAATATATAGATAGATTTGCTGTGCTTGTTTAAAGAGCTGCACAATTTGGCGATATGTTTGTGATTATAGATCAGTATGGATATAATAATAATAATAATAATAATAATAATAATAATAATAATTGATAATTATAAAAAATACTAAGATAATAATAATTAAATTCTACATGACAACTGTAAAATTACAATACTAACATTTTTAGCTGTCTTAATGTCTTCATTTCCGAACATTAAACCATAGAAATTAATACATAAATAAAACATTCATCCTAGAAGTGGTGCATTCATTTTAAGTTATTTTTTGTATGAACTGCTTTTTAAACATTTTACATTAAATTAACTGATCCTTATTTTTAAAAATCATAGCATTAAATCATAACGTTACTGTTAATGCTGTTGACTGAGCAGCGTTATTCTTTTAGAAAAGGACTATAAAGCCAAAGGATGGTGGAGATAAACGAGTGGTGTGCTAAATGCTTGACGGATGGGCCCTGCCTTGTCTCCAATTGACCGTGTGACATCAGCGATGTGAGGCTTGTGTCAGTAACGTGGCGCTAATGGCAGCCTAAGCTACGGTTCCTGACTGAGCAATCTATTAGCGCCTAATCGCCACTGCCATATATCCTGAGCGATCCAGCTTTCCTATGCATCACAGTGTGAGTGTGTGTGTGTGTGTGTGTGTGTGTATATGTGTGTGTGTGTGCGTGAGTGTGCACGTGTGTGTGCAGGAACAAAATCAGCCATCCTGAAACGGCCATCTACAAGCATCTTTTTTAAAACCCACCCTGGCTCCGGAATAGATTTTAATGTGATTTAATTCCATCTAAATGTGCCAGAACTATTGATTTCGATTAAAAAATGAAAACACGGCTATTAAAGAGAACGGCTACTCGTGTGATTTCTGTTGTAAAAACGGTCGACCAAGTTCTCATTCGCCAATTAAGAATAAAAACGTCAGGGCTATAACTCATTATATTATAGCCACTCAGAAATGAAATAATGTCAGAAGAGGAAGCGCCCCTGAACACCAGAACACTTTGACCATGCACGATGCAGTCAAAAAATTTCCCTTTTTACTTAAACTACTCATTTATTTGCACTCACTTGCTGTATTGAGATGAAACTCTCAGCTATAAACACAGCGTTCCTGACACAGGCCCTCAGGAAAGATGAATGACTCCACTTCCTCATATTATCTCGTAGTGCTCTGACATTTGTCAACAGAGGAAATGTAGCTATTTCCTCCAACAGGCCGAGATACATGTGTGTCATCATGTGGGCCTTTGAACTTCTTTATTGTTTGGATGGGATCCTTATCCTCCACTCATAAGCAGTTCTTCTCGATTAGAGACGTCCAGAGAGACTCGAGCACAGGAAGCTAATGAGCTAGTCAAAGATCCACCACAGGATCTTAACGCAACGAGTAAGACTGGATGAGAGGCCAAAAGCTCCGGGTTTAACCTTCCGAAGGGTCACTCGATAAATTCCGACTAAACAATTCCTCGGGTGTCCGCTAATCGATATGGACCGCAACACACTTTCCAGTGCCACCATGGCACAGAGCGAGTGTTTTGTTTTATTGCTGTTTATTTTTCACTTTCATTGCGTTTTCCATCTCTCCTTCCCTTAAGGAGAAACAGGAGGGGGTGGCACACCCCAGGCGGCCAGCAATTATTGAAATGGGACCCAGGTGGCCTGCCATCAGTCTTGCCACTTGAGCAAGGCGGCAATGCCTTGACGGCTAATCGATTAGCGCTCTCATGAAAGCAGCGTTGTGACCCTTGACCCCCCCCGGATAAGCTTCCTGCCTGACAGCTGACATGGGGAGTGGTTAACTTGACTGAATTAGAAATCTGCAGCATTTCTCTTTTTTGATTTCTCTGCGTTTCTTATTCCGCCCCGAGGAGGTGGAGGGGTGGACATGTCTTTTTTTTTTCTAAGTATGAATGTGAGGCGAAAAGAGCGCGACTTCCTTTAGCACTTAATCTCAATCGATGAAGAGTATTTGATGTTGAAGTTGTGCGAGGTGTTTCGAGCTAGACGTCCCAAGAGGTACTGCCGTCCCCTGAGCTGATATGCTTTGTTTTGATTTTAAACTCTTGTTTTTCTCTGAAGTCAACAAAGAAATGGCACCACAACAAGCCTAAACAATGTCATCATGCAACAGAAATAACAGACAATAACAATGATAACAGTCTTGGACAAACAAAGCCAAATCTTAAAAACTGGTTTAAGGAACGTATAATCTTTAATCTTCCATATCAATTTGCATAAGCTTCTTTGCAGCTTTATTGAGTATCTGTGCAAATAATTCCTGAATGTGAATGGGATGTTACACTACAGCTGTTGTCAGGGTCAGGCAAAACAACTGATATGGGAGATATGAATGAAAAAAACATGTCACTGACACAACACACTTCACACATTACACTGGTTACTCTCACATTAGGTACTGAAAAGCTATGATTTGATGATGAAATGACGAACATCCTATACATTATTATACATTACAGTAACACTATTAACTAGTTGCATATTAGCATGTCTGTTATTAACATATTGGCTGTTTATTAGTACTTATAAAGCACATATTCAGCATGACCATATTCTATATCTCTACCTAAACTTAACAACTACCTTACTATTAATAAGCGGCAAATAAAAAGTTTATTGAGGCAAAAGTCGTAGTTAATGGTTTGTTAATAGCGAGAATTGGACCCTAAAATAAAGTGTGACCGTTTAGACACAGGGACTGCAGTTTATATATTTTAGGCAATGTATAATAATATATTAATATTAATAGTATATTTTGATAATATGTAATAATAAAAATATAATGAAATAATAATTATCATATATGTAAAATTATATATATATAAAAATTTACTATTATTTTATATGTATAAAGTGAAAGTGACGTGACATGTGGCCAAGTATGGTGACCCATACTCGGAATTTGTGCTCTGCATTTAACCCATCCAAGAACGAACGAACACACACACACACACTCGGAGCAGTGGGCTGCCAATGCTGCAGCGCCCGGGGAGCAGTTGGGGGTTCGGTGCCTTGCTCAAGGGCACCTCAGTCGTGGTATTGAGGGTAGAGAGAGCGCTGGTTATTCACTCCCCCCACCTACAATTCCTGTCGGACCTGAGACTTGAACTCGCAACGTTTATGTTACGAGTCTGACTCTCTAACCATTAGGCCATGACTTCCCCTGACATACATAAATAATATACATATATGTATGTATATTATAATAAATCAGAAATGGCACACAGAGACCTTCAACTGAATCACTGAATCAGTTTTGAATTGATTCATTAAAATGAACAATCTGAACTAATTTGCAAAAATGAATCCAATTAAACACCATTTTTGATGTGTTAAATAAACTTAAATAAAGAGCACATTAAAATCAAAGCAAAATCTACAGTGTTCATTAACTTCATATGACCAATCACATCACAAATACATGGTGAAAATTTGATATACAGCCCAGCCTGGTTGCACGCCCTCTGTCTTGGTGGCTCAAGTGCACTCATGATTTACGCCCATCGTCTCAGGGCATGTTTGTTGTTGTACAGCCGTCTTGCGTGTTGCCGGGGACAACCAAGACGATGAATAAGGCCATCGATCAGGGCAGCTGGCGTGGAGGGAGCAGAGGCCCACGGAGGGGACAACAATGCTGTGCTCGGTGGGACACTAGTCTACTCTTCCTGGAGCGCTTTGCAAGGGAAGTCGTCTGTCGAACACCCTCCGAGCCCGATCGCCGGACAGACCTGTCGAACAGGAAAAGCCCACTGATCCACACAAAAGGTCCGACGGCACGGCCAGACACATGACATCATCTCCTATCACGGACAGGCTGAGGGACTCTGAACGACCCCTGATGAAGACGCTGAAATGAGATGCTAACGGCGTTCTCTCGTCATCCCCGTCTCAGATTTGTTTACAGACACTGACAGTCAGACGGTGGTGGGGTGGCGAGGGTGTGGGGTGAATGTATTAAAGTTGGCCCAAACAGCAGGAGTGGCAGCTGTGGCAGACTCCAGGCATTCTTCCTTTCATTGTGACTCAGTTGTAGGAGGGAAGCGCCCGAGGACATGAAGCTGCGCGACTCGCATGGCACCGAAAGAGGAGGGCACCTTGTGTTCGTATCCTGCCAATACGAACTCCTGAAATATATCCCAAGCTTTTCACTTTGGAGTGGTTGCGGCTACCCCAGACCGGCATTCGAAAAACAAAAGCACATAAACACAAGAGAAAAATGAAAGAGTGCTCCATCCCAGTGTTAAAGAGAGAGGTCAGATTGACTTGCCACCACTCTGCTCTCATTTTAGGGCATTTTCACCACAGGGCCTGGCGTGTAATTGGTGGAAAGAAGTTTTATATATTCTTTTTGTCACGTGGTGGCAGTCGATAAGCCAAGTGTCTTCACAGAAAGTGCATGAGAGAATGTGAGGCCCAACTCCTTGCAACATGTTCACTTCAAAGATGAAAAGGTCTTCCTCTTGACTACAGTAATGTGTTGTATTTCCAAGAAAGATAATATTTGGTGTGAAACTTTGGAATTTGATTTAGTCTTATTTAGCAGGAAAAAATGTAATTTCAGAGGAAAAGAAAATTACTCCATTGTGGTAAAAGATCATTACAACCAGGGATGTATCTGATATATCTGTACCATATCGGTTATCGGCCGATATGATTTTAAGACTTATTAGAATTGGTATATAATTGATATTTATGAATGACTATGAATGATCATTTCACCTATTTTTACAATTAGATCACCTTTGCTGTCACCTAAAGCCCACTGAAAGTTCATTTACCAAACTCTAATAATTTAACAATACAATTTTTAGCAAATCTAAATATCCACTTTTCATAACGTTATAATGTGGTGCCTAAATTTACTTGAAGCACTAAAAAAAAATTGTGTTTCATTTTTAACTTACAAATTAGTATAAATAGTATACATTTTATTATCTGGATTTTTTATTTTATTTTATTTTATTATTTTTATTTATTTTATATTTTATTTTATTTTGTATTTTTATTTTATTATATGTATTTATTTTACATAGTATAAATTAATATATTTATTTATCAGTTTCCAGCCGTAACATAAAAATAGCTTTCAGGTATTTCAGGTAGCTTTCAGTATCAGCCAGAATTTTAATATGGGAGCATCTCTGATGATTTATTTATTTATTTATTTATTTATTTGCATCGATGAATCATACGCAATAGAACATTTGGGAAACGACCCAAGCAGGACTCAAACTCTGGTCACCAGCATGCAAGCACCACTGTACAACACGTCAGAGGACACATCACCAACCAAGACCATTCATCAAGAAAACAAGGTCACAGAAGGCACATTATTGCTTACTGCTTTCAAAATGCAAGTGAGTGACAAATTAATCTGACACAATTTAAAATGTTAAAATGACTGAAAGAAATGTTCTAAAACCCTTACAAAGCCACCACACACATAGAAGATGCTTCGCTGCTTGGTCTGTGTCAAGAGGTTGTCTGAGAGAGGCAGAGATCAACAGAGAGATGAGCAATCTTCCACAGAGATGACTGCGGTGTCGGCCGCCTGTTAATTACCCAGCGGTCCAGACAGGCTGACACACGGAGTCCCCCACCCTGAACCAGTGGCTCATTCTAGAGCTCCAGGCTGGCTCGCTCCTGCCCACCCTTACACACTTTAAAGACTTTTCTACACCCAGTGAGGCCATCAAGAGGACCAAGAAATGTATCATATGTGGAGATATGTGGCCGTGGAGAGCTTGATAAAACAATACTACGCATGGGTTATGCTTTTTAAGTAAGCAATGTTACAATGTGGTTATAGCTGAGAAGAATCCAAATAATGTGAAGCAACAGCAAAACAAGTGTATATGACAGCTCAATAGAAGCTTGTACAGTTCATGCAAAACATTATTCGTGAGCCGTTTGAGTTCTGTTTCTACAACTTTGGGCAAGGGATTGATTTTTATTAAAAAAAAAAAAAAAGATGTCAACCTTTTCTATTTGTTATATAAAGACCATTTACAATTCCGATTTTGTTACTTTTCAAATGCCTATTTTTAATGGATTTTATTATTTGATGCTTGTCAAATTTAAAATGTTAAAAAGTATGATCATCTTAACAAAGGCAAAAACCATCTCAGTATTTAATGGCAGAAAAATGATTTACATCCATTTTCAAATATGACGAGTATATGAAATATATGAGATGTGATGTGTTATGAAAAAGTTTAATTCATTTGTGAACTCATTTTAAATTTGTTGATTTATTTGTGAAAAGAATTTTCTATTGTGCGTCATTTCCTATCAAGACGAAATTTTATAAAATTACACAAAAAGTGCCTATATTTTGGATCCATAAAATGCTAGCTATTAAATTAGCCTTAGCAAGACGAATAAAAAAAGTCAGCCATGTTATGAAATGTTAAACATGTCATTTCCACCCTGTCATTTCCATCACAGGAAGCTATTGAGCACAATACATAATTTGAGACGTGGTGGAAATGATATTGTAATGGAAATGATGACTTTAAAAAAAGAAAATGACAAAAAGTAACACAAATTCTCCTGTGATGTACGTTCATGCAGAACAAACAGAAAACGTGAAAAGTCTGTTTCAAAAGTTTATTTTCTAAACATCCGCAGGGCCAAAGTTAAAGAAACAGCCATATAGCCTATACTAAAAATGGTGTAGGATTTACTCAGAAACTGCTAGTAAATGTCACAAATAATCACAAAGAAATGGCAAGTAACACATGGAAGTAATGTGAATTTTGAAATTATAGAATTTTCTTGTAAAACATACTCCAATAATCTTTACTTATTTACATGTTTGAAAAATCATTTTTTTGCACTGTATATAGCTTTAAAATATATATTATGTATGATGCACTTTGTACTATTTGGAAATTTGTCCTTGTCTCTATATAAGTTGGATAATGTTATATTCTGCAAGAAAAAGAGGGCATGTTTTATCATGCAACATCGCTTTGACGGCGTGAGCTCTCTTTCCTGGCAACCCTCACCACTTGCTTCCTCCTGCAGGTAGAGCCGTAAAACCACACCGAGACACACACACGCACTTGTTTAGGGTTGGCGGCGCCCCGGTCTTCCAGCACCCCACCGCCTGTCTTTGATGGGCCAACTGTGTGGACGCAGCCATCCGTTAAATCTGACAAGGTTTGCGTTTTTATTCAGACCCTGCTATTAATAATGGAGTGATGCATGACCGCCACGTCCAGAGCCTTCACCCACTTTTAGATTCTCTCAGCGCAGCCCGGAGTGCTGACTCGCTAGCCAACATCTACACCTTGTTTACATTCTCAGCGCGACCCGTTCGCTTGAACTCACCTGCAACCTGTATTAATGACTGTTATGGCTCTGAAGTTTCCCCACCGACTGAGACGTTGAACTCTGGAGGCTGGAAACTTTTGGGGGAGGAATTCACCAGGGGCTGGGGTCTAGTTCTGCAAGTGACGAAGAAGCTGCAAACGGCCTGTCAATCATCACTCCCCACCGTCCCCAGAGGGTTTTCCTCGGCAGCGACCCCCTCCTCCTTCAAAAAAGCTAAATCGAGGAAGAAGGCGAGTAAAAAGAATTTCAGGGCTATATTGGACCTACTAGCTGGAGGCGCTGGCACTGAAGCTTCTTACATAAATACACATTCCCAGACACCTCCAGGGTGGAGAATAATAAGGCCACCTCCATGTCACCTTCCTCTTAACATAACTGCAAAAAAGCACACGTATCTGCAAGAGGACACCAACCGGTGGAGATGAATATGCAGCGGGCTTCCGTCTGCTCTTTCAAGACTTTATCATTTATCTGCAGAAAAACGGCTCGTGTGCACAAACAAAACCTTCGAGACTGACAGCTACCGTGGCATCTTCCATCATGCCCTGCCTGGATGGTGACAGTCAACCCATTCCCCAAGGTCCAGCTGTCCCCAGACCCCCGCTGTCACTGCGAGACCAGACCAGTACCAAAAGACCAGTCGTCGACCCCGAGACTACCAGAGCAAGCAAGTGGATCATACCCCTTTGGAGCCTTCCGTCAAAGTCTGCAAAGTTAAAATCTCAAGTGTCACCCGGCGCGCTTCCCTCTAAAGTGATGGAGGAGCAGGCAGTATGGAAATTAATGGCACATTGATGGAGAGTCGTCTTTAGAGCGGCCTTTTGAAGTCCTGACGGCACGGATCGGCGCGGAGAACTCTCTGAGCGACGCTTCAAAAGCGTGATTTCAAAACAGCCCTCCTCGCGGCGGCAAAATACGGCAGCGATGTGTACACAGAGTTCTGCTAAATTACGTTAGAAAAAAAAACAGAGCGAGGAATGTTTACCACTTACCAGCCTAATGAAATTACATGTGCACAGGCTCACACACACACGCAGCCTCGCGATGGGAAATTATACACGGCCATTACGCCGGGAGGGGTGAGGGATGTGACTGAATCTGTCTATTGAGCAAAAGGGTAGTTGGGTTTCCTGGCCAACAGCGTCCATTTCATTTTAATGGCATTGCTAACGCAAACTCACCGGGTCGGGCGCTGGGTGGGTAGGTGGTGGTGATTTGGGAGCCGGGGGGGGGGGGGGGGGTACACAGTGGCCCATTCATGGATACGTGGACTCTCAGGTCAGGTAAAGGGAGGGGTGTTCTGGCAGTGATATTAATGACCATTAAGTGAGAGTAGCTCTTTGCATTGGCACCTAAATCCAAACCAGAGTTTTATCAGCCAGTAGATGCAGTAGATGTTCCTACTTGTGCTCACAAAAACGTACTGTGGCCACATAGTGGTGGTATCGAATGGTAATACCATGGTACTTTGGCGTGATGGTATTTGGGACAATTACAAGTACACTACTGTTCAAAAGTTTGGGGTCAGTAAGACTTTTTCATGTTTTTGAAAGAAGTCTCTTATGCTCACCAGGCTGGCATTTATTTGATAAAAAATACAGTAAAAATAAAATAAAATAATCAATATGAAATATGAAATATTGTTAAAACTTAAAACAACTTAAAACTGTTTTCTATTGTAATATGTAATATATTCCAGTGATGTAAAGCTGAATTTTCAGCATCATTTCCTCAGTCTGATTTGTGCTAAAGAAACATTTATTATTATTATCAACGTTAAAAACAGTTGCTTAATATATATATATATATATATATATTTTTTTTTTTTTTTTTTTTGAAAATGTGATACACAGGATTCTTTGATTAACAGAGAGTTTAAAAAATATTTTGTAATATTCTAAATGTCTTCACTGGCCATTTTGATCAATTTAATGCATCTTTGCTGAATAAAAGTATTAATTTCTTTAAAAAAAATCTTACTACAAGATAAATAAAATGATAAATCTTTAGTTTAAAGCACATATGCCAAGTTCAATGTATTCTTTATATCCATGCTGATTTTCAAAAACTTTGATACCATTAAATTTAATGACTAATAAAATTTGTATGTGGTGGATCCATCAAGGCAAACTGACATATCATACATATTATAGTTTTATTTATTTATTTATTTATTTTTTAATGTAAAAGGCAGTTTTACAAATATCATTAAGTTATTAATTCATAAATATCAATACTTTTTGGGGGAGTCACACCACATGACATTGTTCAACCTGAAGCTTTTAAAAGCCCTCTAAAACAAAATCAATAGCTGCTACAATAACATAAAAAATGTTATATAACATATATATATAACATATTTTGCTTTCTTTGAATAGCCATCAAAGGGTGGTCAGTTTACTGGATGCAAAATGGTTAGAAGGATTTGACTGTTAACACTATCCAGCCAAACCTTGCCCCCCTGGTATTTACAGTACATGGTACTCCAAGGTATTTCATGCTAGGTGTCTATAAAACATGATAAACAAATATAAATATATATATATATATATATACATATATACATATATATATATATATATATATATATATATATATATATATATATATAAAATTAGTTTTCTGGACAAAGACAAAGTTAAACCTGACATTTCACACATACCGCCCTTTCCACCCGGTCTGTTCTAGTGGGCTGATTGCCCAGTGCATAATGGGGGGCTGGTTACACACAGGGACACAGGGACACATCTGTGTGCAACATACCCCGGGGCAAGGCCATTTCTCCCTAACGCTACTTCAATTCCAGTCCTTATAGCTCCAAGAGGTTGGCTCAGGAATAGTGTGTGTGCATGCTGCCCCTTTAAACACCGCCTCAGGGCACTTGGTTTGGCCCACCGCAGAGAAACACTAGGTGCAAATGTAAAAGTACTGGGTTTGGTTTGTCTGTTTTTACGGCAGTTAATTCACAAACAAGTCATTCAAAACTGCTTTAGGTGGGATGTTGTCATTTTCAATGTCAAGGAACAGAACAGATTACAAGTTTGTCACATTATAGTTGAATTTCTAAAAATGACTGAAAAAAATTCTATTGTGTGAGAATTATACTCGGGTGGAATCTGGGGGCCTATCGTGAATTAGCATCAAATGTAAATGTTGAGCTTTCTAATGATGGAAGGTGCAAAAAGGGATTCAAAATAGGATAAATGAATAAAACATCTTCAGTTCTTCCTCTCTCTCTCTTTCTCAGTTTTTTTTTCTCCCTCTCTGACACAAAGTCAATGGCATGAATAATTCACTGCTCTCTCTCTCTCTCTCTCTCTCTCTCTCTCTCTCTCTCAGAGCCACGGGTGACCTTTCCCCACAGGAAGTGGAATCGAAACACAACAATGGGCCCCAAGCACAGTGGGATCCCAGCTAAGGAGACACTCAAAACACAGCGGGGATACAGAGAGCTTGCGGATCCCATACATTATACATTAATAAATTATTCAGTTACAGCCCCTAAAATTCACATTGAATAAATACAGCCACCCACATGCTAGAGGGGGAAGACCAGCAGAGAGTCTTCGGTCCAGATTGGCTCCAACATCAAACTAAGCAGAAGTCTAAATTACTGCTCTGAATCATGAGTAGTGTTTTTAGTCAGTATAGAATAATTTAATAATAAGTAGCTTATAGATTAAGTAGTATAGTTCTGCAATGCAAAACAAACAAGGGTGCCAAGTTTGACTCAGTAGAGGAAATTAAAATTAAATGTGTTAAATTGAACTTTAAATTAAATTCTATAATATCAAATATATAATATTTATTATATTTTAAATAAAAATAATTCTTTAATATATTAATATCTTTTAAATATACATCATTTATTTATTAAAAGTACTGTTTTTTTCTTCTAATATGTATGCCAGGATTTCAGACTTGTATAAACTTGTATAATTTGGTCAGAAGTCATGTTCAGAATAGCATATCATACTACTCATACTGCAATTTCTACAGTATACAGTATATATACTATGCACAGTATTCATATTTTATGCATAGCATATCTGTATGACCTGTTAGGTTTGGTGAAAACAGATGTGCATTATGAAAACTGAATGCTGTGGGGAATATTGTCTCCCACAATGCAATGCAAAAGATCTAACTTTCCATTTCCCAGTGTTACAGATGAACTGAAAGTGATATTATTTAACTGAACTGCCAATATTCAGAACATTTTTATAGAACAATTGGATTAAAATGCAAAATATCATAAAATGCAATATGATAATTGTATGCAACTTGTTGACTTAAGTATGCAACATTATAGTTCATGTGACAACAATGTAACATACTTTTATTTGAACCATTAATTGTTGCATGCATAATGCATAGTTTCACAAGCTATTTTTAAAATTGAATTATGTATGCAATACAGACACTTTTATTTTAGTAAATAAATTAAATAGAAATTGAGACTGTAAATGAATGTCAGAAGAATAATTGCCACCTACAGAGAAAGAAATCTAATTAAAATATCATTATATGGAAAAACATGTTGACAACAAGCTGCATGTCTCTCACACTTTTTTCTTTTGCACCTGCAAACAAGTACCAGAAAGAAGGAAGTGACATCAATGCCTTAGGAGTGGTCCATCCTGTCTGCCATTATGAGCTCAGGTCAAAATCTCATTTAGCAGGAAGCCCCAATCATCAGAGCTCCGATGTTCACAGACTCACGCAACCACACAGAACACCTTAGCATGGTAAACAACCATGCCCAGAGTAACATGAGCTCAACATACTGTCTGGATAAAACAAATCACTGAAAATGAATTTCAAACATCTGTCTCTCATGGAAAAGCTGAGATTTGCTGTCAGTCGCAGATTTTCAAATAAGAACTTGAGGCATTTTCTGATCTCATTCATGCTGCTTTAAAAATAGTTAATTGCAAAATTCTACAAGTACAGTACACTCAGTTATAAGATACAACATGAACTAAAGCCAGGGTTAATGAGCCACCTAAAATCTGTTCCTCTTACTCAGATGCTAATAGGAAAGTTAAAGAGGCTGACTGATTGACAGCTGAATTCAGACAGCTTGATTGACAGGTCTCACACACACTCAATCCTCTGTTCGAGGCAGTGAGGGAGACGGGGACACACAACTGCTACTTTTACCTTTTGCGCAATGCAAGAAAGTGATATCTCACCAGCAAAAACTCAAAAGATTTGTTCAACAGAAACCAAATAAAACAGCATCGAACGGCAAGAAGGAAGAAAAGCCAGTGAAAGAAAGAAAGTGAGCTGATGTTTTAGTGAAAAGTAAGCTGAGACAGAGAGAGACGGACACGCTCACACGCAGACAAATGCGCACGCCGCTTTAGGGGTCAACCAGGCGCATGATAGGATTTTCGGCAGTGAACTAGAAGTCGTTAACCGTATATTAACTTGGAGAGGTAGAGGGCGACACTGTTATTATCGTCTTTCCTGGCTGGGATTAAGTGGGCCACACGCAGCCTGTCACAAAGAGCTGGCACTGAGAAAGCATGAGGAACCTCACAGCGCTACACTGACAAGCAGACGCATTCGAACAAGCCACGGATATTCACCTCTCTTTCTCTTTCACTCCTTTCTGATTTCTGCCACTCTTTCTCACACTAGCCACTAAAAGCCTTTTTTTGCATTTATTCTTTCTTCAATAGGCCAATCTGGACTGGATTAACTTAACAATGGTTGCCTCAGTCTAATTTGAGACAATCGCGTGCTGGGTCATAGATAGCGCTAATTAAACCGTTAATGTCACAGTAGTATCCCGCTGGTGTGGTCCGAACGGAACTCTCAGACGATTGCTCCATAAAGTATCTGGCCACTAAAGGGGCACTTGAATGAATATCTTGCATTAGAATACATCTGTAAACCATGATGGACATGTTTTTCACAGAACTAACATTCTTCATTTTTGCAATGATTTTAACAGAAGTCAGGGGGATTTTAGTGGAGGTTTGAAGTCAATATGAAGGAGTAACCACAGGTATTCAGCACATGAATTATGAACATGCCAATGTTTGATAACCAGTCGGGGGAAGTCTTTAAATATTATTCATTACTTTAGAACCATACAAATGAGATCATATGAATTAGCCACCAAACTGATTAAACATAAAAATAGTAATGAATTGGCACGAGGTTGTATTGGACAAGAATGACAAATAAAGTCGCAATTGACAAATAGTAGTTCTTTGATTGACAGACACAGTCCCAATTTTCAGAAATAATGCCACATTTATTTTAATTAAGCTACAATTATGAGAAATAAAAGTGCAATAACAATTACAAGCCACAGTGAGATAATTAAGTCAGTTTATATATATATATATATATATATATATATATATATAAGTGCTGTCAAGCATCTAAAATAAAAGTTTATATGTTTGTACTGTGTATATTTATTTTGTATATATAAATACATACACATGCAGTATATATTTTGAAAATATTTACATGTATATATTTATATTTGTTACGTGGGGTGCTTGCTAATAAAGCCCACGACGAAGAAGAATAATCAAAATAGAGTCTTTTAATGAAAACCCAAACAAGGAACAGAGATAATCCAGGAGCGAAGGGAAGCAAAACACATAGATCAAACAAATAGCAGACAAAGGACTTGAGGAGAACACAGGCTTTAAATACTAAACACAATCATGGAGAAGCAGAAACAGGTGTGGAGCTAATTAACTAATCAGGGCAACTAAGGAAAACTAGGTCAACGGAAGACATGGCAAAACAACTAAAAAGATCAACATGTAAAATTTGGCCCCCTCCCGGAACGGCGTGTCCTTGCACCGACAAAAGCAGTCCAACAGAGGAGGGAGAGTGGGGGTTCAGGAGGTGGGTATGGAGCAGGTGAAGGGCAGGCAATAGGGAGGGGACAAAAACAAACAGAGTCCAAAACATAAGTCCATGGGGGAGTGGAGGGTGGGAGGAGCCAGGGAGGAGCCCGGAGCAGGAGGAGCCAGGTGGAAATCCAGAGGCCAGCCAGGATAGCGGCCCACGGTGGAGTCGACGGCGGGAGGAGCCATGGTGGAGATGGAACCGTCGACACCAGGGGGCCGACTGACGGAGACTGAGTCGGTGAATGAGGAGCCCAGGATGGAGCCGAGCGGATGGAGAGCCAGGGTGACATCGAGGATCCGGAGGGCCTAGGCGGAGGCAGCGGCTCAGGCGACTGAGGCGGAGGCGGGGATCCAGAATGCCGCGGCGGAGCCAGAGTGATGGAGGACGAAGGTGGAGCTGAAGGGAAGGAGCTGCCTGAAAGAGCCGGAGGGACGGAGGGACGAGGCGAAGCCAGAGGAGTGGAGTCCCAAGGCGGCGGATGGTCGACGACTGACCAAGGCGGAGCCGGAGGGACGAGGGAGCCCGTTGGAGCTGGTGGGAGGACGGGCCACGGTGGAGACGAGGGAGCTATGAGCCAAGGTGAAGCCGATGGTTCGAAGGACCGAGATGGAGTCCAGGGCTAGGAGGCTGGAGGTGGAGACAGGGGATCCTCACGGCTTGGCAGAGCTGGAGGCTGGAAGTCCCGAGGCGATGGATCAGAGCGCCCAGCTGGCACAGACTGAGGGTGAGCTGAGGGGCTGACAGGCACCAGCGGGACTTGGGCTGAGGAACTGACCGGTTTAAGAGGCGGCGGGAGAGGGAGGCTGGGAGGGAACACAGGAGGACTTGAGCTGGGCGGAACCAGCGGAGACGCAGGAGATTCAGGGCTGGACGGGAACAGCGGAGACACAGGAGATTCAGGGCTGGACGGAACCAGCAGAGACACAGGAGATTTAGGAGCACTGGGTAATACCTCCCCAAACCAGTCTATAAGATCTACTTCGAAGATGTCCTTAAGTTCCTCAATATGGTTCCCAGACACCAGTTGCAGCTCACCCTCAGTCGCGGGTGTGTGGGCGGGGCTTCCCTCCAAGCCCTCGATCACCACCAAAACTCCCTCGGGGACGGACGATGTTGCTGGCTCACGCACTTGGTCAGACGATGTTTGAGGCTCAGGCTCCGTGGCGATGATCAGCTCAGTCGCGGCAGGCTCAGGCTCTCCATCTGCGGTGGGCTCAGGCAGTAGCTCCATGCAGCGGGACGATAGCTGACTGGTCTCTGGTTCATGAGCGGGGCTGGATATGACTTCCTCGGCGGGGCAGATGGAGAAATACAATCCATTTCTCTCCAGCACCCACTCCATGAAAGCGGTGAAATCCTCCTCGGGACCGTTCTGGCAGGCGTGCCTTACACCGCATGCCTTACAGCAGTCCGGGAAGTGTGTAAGGCACGCCAGATCTAAAAAGTCCCTGGTATGGTCCTTCAGCGAACGGTCCTGTTGCTCCAGGCACAGGAGTTGGACGGCTGGGATGTCCATTCCGGGAGAGGAACAAAAAATAAACAGAAAGAAAAACGCCGCTTATTTTACTCACTTGAGGGTCTGCTATTCTGTAACATGTAGTGCTAACAAAGCGCACGACGAAGAAGAAGAATCCAAATAGAGTCTTTTAATGCAATTTCAAACAAGGAACAGAGGTAGTCCAGGAGCAAGGAGTAGCAAAACACATGGGATAAACAAACTAATAGCAGACCAAAGACCAGGGCAGAACACAGGTTTTAAATACTAAATGTAATCATGGGGAAACAGAAACAGGTGTGGAGCTAATTAACTAATCAGGGCAACTAAGGAAAACTAGGTCAACGGAAGACATGGCAAAACACAACTAAAAGATCAACATGTAACAATATTCATATAATTTATATTATATATAAATATATTTAATATATAAACGTAACATATTTTTCTTAAATATATACATGCATGTGTGTGTATGTATATATGCATAATAAATTTACACAGTACACACACATATATTATGTAAACAAATATATATATATAAACAGGCTTCTGTTATATGATATGCCAAAATTACACACTTCAGCTTTAACAAGCTTCTTTTTGTGAAATGTTTTGCTTGAAAAGTGCTTTGGCTATCTTTCTTTGAAATAAATGTTACACAGTTTGATATTTTATCAACACTGAACCATTCCTAAATGTATCCAAATTTGCCAAAATCAACATCAGACCTAAAATAATGATACAAAAAGAATCATGATCATGCACAGCAAGCTAATGTGATTTGAGATCTATTTTGCCTGCACGGCGTGAACTTTTAGCTTAGAGCTGCACTTTTCAGCAGGCCATTAAATGTAAAATTCAAGGGCATGGTGACCCATTTCCCTCCATCAGCTCTGCGAATGTTGTTTTGGTTAGAGAACAGAGATCCAGATGTTGAGCTCTGAGCGCTGAGAGTCAGGCCAGCCAAGAGGGGCTGAGAACCGAGTCTTGGGGGTACAGGAAGTCCCACGGTATCCACGGGAACTTTCACATTCCATTCTTCGCCGGCCCCTCTGACAGCTTCTGACATCCCTCAGCGTGGGCTCACCGCATCACCGCAAGAGCCCTCGCGATCCCAGAGTGGATAGAGAACTACTTCCTCTGAGAGGGGAAGATGAAACATCCTAAAAGCCGAGGGCAGAGCGTTCAAGTAACTTCTTGTGGTGCGTTAGAGAAAACACACACCCGTTCTTGTGCCCCTCCTGCACCAAAGGATCTAACATCACAGATACAATAGGCGGCTGGCAAGTGGAGATGTTTGAAACAGGCCGACAGGAAAGGATTTCGATTGACATGCTACCGTCCGTCGCGTAAAGCAAGTACACAGGTCCCTTTGAATAAAAATAAAAACGTTCTCCTAACGCTAATTTTAGGGACACGGCTACTTATCCGAGGCTTTTTTGGCACTCTACACATAAACAGAAGTGAGATGGGAGGGTCTGGAATAAAACGAGACATGAACAATAGACGTCCAGGGCTGCAGGGGTTGGAGTGGAGGAAGGTGGGGGTGGAGGGCCTAAACTGAAAGTGATTAAACCGAGAGGAAGAAAGGAGAAAGTGAGGAGGCGTCTATTAGATGTCAGTGTGCTTTGTGTCCATGTCAATGAGACGGGATTAAAGTATTGGAAATAATCTTACAGAGCCGATGAAAGGTCAGTCCGGGAGAGGGAGAGGCCGAGAGGAACATATGGCCCGGCTGAGGAGTCGCTAATGTTATACAGCACGTTAGAGACGCTAACACACACACACATGAATGCGAGAGGGAGCGGTTCAAATAAAACAAATAAAGAGATCCAGATAAATAAGTACAAAAGGAATCGGTTTACATGTGGCGTAAATCGAAGAGCCCAGTGGAGTTCATTACGAATTCTGTGAGCGGTTATGATTTGTGGTATTCCCCTGCCTGTGCGAATAAATCGAAAGAATTAACGACAACCTGCAGTCGGACGATTCGGTCAAATATATTCGTTGATAAATGGCGAGGGTGGATATTGTTTGTTTACAGATGTTGTTTACAATCCAAATCTTAGTAAATATGAAATTAGTTGTTTTAACAGCATAATAAGGGTTCATTAGTGTTTTTAACACAGATTTGGATTAGCTGTGTTCTTTGTGTATCTAATTAGAGCATCACTCTCAATGCAAAACCAGCAGAATTAGCCATAGCCAGACTAATTACTGGTGTGAAATCAAATCGGCTCGTTGAAAGAAGTG
>JAFVLL020024453.1:0-23469 GCA_021397915.2 Tor tambroides | reverse complement strand
TGGAACGACTGCACATAGAACGTTCGAGAAAGAGTTAGTTTGTATAGCAAGGCTGAACCTCTAGCGATTAAATATTTTATATTGAAGCGTTAAAGTCGCACTCACTCTTTGAGCTCCTCGTACATGGGCAGAATAGCCGGGTGGCACACAAACGCAAAGGTCAGAATGGGCACCGCATACACAGTCTAAGAAAAAACAATAAAGTTAGATCACCACACACTCCTTTCTCTCGAATGTAAATATCCGAATGCAAATATCCATCTCGCACCTGTGAGTTGAAGACGAAGTACTTGGGTTTGCAGCACTCTTCATCTGTAGTGTTGACCTGCGGCTGAGAGTCGTTCTCTGTGATGTTAATGAAGTTCTCCGGTAACGGACAGGGGATCTGGAACTTCTTGTAGATCACCTGAAGGACAAAAGCAGAAGAGATCAGACTATCAATAGCAGCTGGAATGATACTCTTGCTTTCATTTGCATAGTTATTTCTATGTTAAACAAGAGCAATTTAAGGCGAATATCTCAGTACTCACCACAATAACGAAAAACACCATGCACAACAAGGAGAAACCACTAGTATATCCCAGATAACCTGAAATGAAACACAAACCATGAGGATCAGTACAAAACATTTTAAAATAAAAGTCACCCACTTATTTTTCTAAAATTGTATTAAATGTATTGGTATATTATTGCATTATTTTTTATAGGCAATTTAACCCTTTTTATAATAGTAGTAAAAATGTATTAATTATAATTGTATTTATTATTTTATTCATAATTTTATTTATTAGTATCACAAAAACTCCCACATTTCAACCTAATATATTATATTATAATTTATCAATTTTATAATTTTATATATTTAGAATGTATCATTTGTATATTTTTTATAGGCAATTTAACCATTTTTATAATAGTAGTAAAAATGTATTAATTATAATTGTATTTATTATTTTATTCATAATTTTATTTATTAGTATCATAAAAACTCCCACATTTCAACCTAATATATTATATTATAATTTATAATTTTTATCATTTTATATATTTAGAATGTATCATTTGTATAGTAGTAGTAGAAGTAATAATACTAATAATAATAATAATAATTTGTATTTAATATTTTAATAATTGTATTTACTTATTTATTAATCATTATTTTCTATAATTTTATTACATTAATTTGTATAATAATTTTATTTATTCATAATTTAACCATATTAAAATAACAAAAATTATAATAGTGTTAACTGTAATAATACTTTAATGTATAATTTTATTAATAATTTAATAATCTATTATTATCATCAGAAACTGTGACTTGTGCCTCACATATTACATAAATAATTTTTCTAAAATTGTATTACTTCTATTTTCGTATTTTTTATTCTATTTTTATAATTTTATTTAATATTATAAAAATTATTGTAAAGTAAATGAAACATATTTGACTGTGTTTTATGGTTTTACAGGCAACAGGCTTAATTTCCTGTGTGCAAAATATAATGTTGTATATAATAAATAAAATCTATTTTGGGTATAATTTTATTATTTTGCCCTTCATTTAGGAACACTTACCCAGGTTTTTGAGCAGCGAGAGCGGCAGTATGATAACCAAAGTGACAATCAGCACCAGATAATCTCCGTTAGTGTACCACGAGCTGGAAAAAACACCACAGAAATCGATATTAGCATGCTGAGGAAATGACACGCAGCTGTTCTGCAACATCCTGTTTCACAAACACAAAACTCTCTAAAGCGTGTTTCAGTTTTGTCATGTGGCTTTGTGTGCAGGGGCTCCATGTAGGGGCCTGAATCTTTGATGTCAGTGTTTGTTGTATTAGGTCACTGTCACAAAGCTCTCAATCGATGTCTTTGAACAGACGTTCAGACCCCCCCAATCGGACAGCTGTACAATGAAGCGCTCACACTGTTCTGCACAGAGCACAACAGCAAAAACATCAGCCTGTGCTGTCCAGTCCTCATACAGCTCTGGACATCATCTATGTGACATGACGGCAATCGGTGAAATCTTACTTGTCGTTAGTGTCCAAGAAGGCCTTAATGACGATGGGCAGCTCATACTTCACGATGTAGAGGTAGCTTGCCATAGCTGGGATTGAAAGAGAGTTTGAAAACACTTTAGTGCCTTAAAACAATCTAAAATATCACTTGATATCTGCACATTCACGGGCAACAAGTTTAGGTTATAAACATGTTGTGGGAAGATTATTTAAGGGTGACAAAGCATTTCTTACAATGTTCTATTAACTGTATTTTCACTGAAAATAAAATGTTATTTAAATATTTATTTTTAATGTTCTAAAACGTTAGACCATCCAGTTTTCTTGTGGTAATTATGTTATTTAAAGGCTGCAAAAACAGTTCTTACAACATTCTAATAACTTTATTTTCACACAAAATATAATGTTACTTGAACGCTTATTTTGAATATTCTAAACCATTAAAATGTCCAGTTTTCTTGTCGTATTATAATGTTATTAAAAGGTTGCAAAAACATTTCTTGCACCATTCTACTAACTTTATTTTCACTCAAAATATAACATTACTTGAACGCTTATTTTTAATATTCTAAACTGTTAAATTGTCCAGTTTACTTGATGCAATTCTAATGTTATTTAGAGGTTATAAGTATGTTTCTTGCAGGATTTTCCAAACTTTATGTTTACCCAAAATATAAAATTATTTCAATGTTTATTTTTAATATTCTAAAATGTCCAAACATCAAGTTTCCTTGTCGTGATTATAACAGTATTGAAAGTTTACAAAAAAAATTCTTGCAATGTTCTGCTAACTTTTTCACCCAGAATATATCATTATTTGAACATTTATGTTTAATGTTTTAAGAACAGTTTTCTTGTTTTGATTATATTGTTATTTAAAGGTTACAAAATTCTTAACTTTACAAAATAAAAACTTTGACCATTTATTTTTTATATTCTAAAACTTGAAAATGTCTAAAGGTTACAAAAACATTTCTTAGAATGTTCATCAACTACAAACTTTCCCTCAGCATTACATATATTGAATATTAACAAAGTTAGATTCACATTACTAGTTGTACCTCCAAAGTTTTGCATGGTGATAGAGCAGGACGCTGCCAGTTTGCCGGGAATCCCGAATGCCTTGTACCCCAGCTGTTCGTACACCAGAGAACCTGGACGGAGGAGGGGGCAAAGCATTAAAACTCATACTTATCACGGTTAAAAATAGAAACATAGGCGCACAGACAGAAGCTAACCTCCTTCGTTGGCCGTTTTGAGCAGCAAATGGACTGAGTAGAGGGAGAAAATGGCAACAGCGACCAGCAGCATCCTGCAGAAATGAACAAAACACAGTCTGAATTATTAAAATCGCTCTCAAACTCTCATGGGTTGCAATGCTCTCTTTAAGCACCAAACGTTAAAGTCAACATGAAGCATTTTCATATGCAAAAAAAAAAAGCATTTTCGTTAGATTACAATAAACAAACTGTGCATAGAAAGTACAAGAATATGCATTAAGAAAAACAGAAAGCTCATGTTGACTTTCAATGTTAGACGAGATGACCTCGCCTGCCTGACAACTGGACGTAATCGACTGTCTGTAATGAGTCACATAGCACACAAACACAAATGTGTTCATAACAGAGGGAGATGACTATGGATAAGACGTGATTATATTCTCACACACTCATTCATTCCCCCGTCTGGAGCTGGCTTGATCCCGTTATAACCTGCGTGATATTCAGTAGATTTCCACTTCACATGCCTAGTGCTGATGGTCACATCTTTGCTATTTAACCCATTCCTCAACCGCACAGTAAAGGTTTTCCTTAATGCACTCACTCAAAGCAATGCACTGACTCAAATTCTGGTTTAAAATCATTAGGGTTTTACTGTGCACACTGGAAATCCCGTTTCAGTTGCGTAAGAAGTCATTCTTCGATGGATTCCTGGAGATCTGGCATCTGGACAGACTTAATTTGAAAAAACGCAGCACTGCTCCACCTGCAACACCTTTACATAACCGGCAGAAACTCCTCTGTCACCAGATTAACACATACGGCTTTGTTTGTAAACATTAAGATGAAGCACGACTTGCATTTACTTCCTTCACCAGAGCTGAACCGACTGACTCAGATCAGCTGCAGCAGATTTACACCGAACAGAATCTGGGGCAAACTGCTGTACTCATTAACGGCACTAATTATCCTAATCAGGGACTTAGCAGTCGGGGACGTTTGTGTACATTGTGTTCATAGATTACAAAAGTCCTGAACTCACTGCTAACTCTTTTAAAACTGGAAATGGACTGGTTGGGTGGTAACAGCTCATGCAAATGTGCATGTAAATTTTTCAAACTGATGTTTTTGGCAGTATGCATATAAAAAAGCCCCTCGATACTCACACAAACATAGCAATACCAGTGTTTGCCATGGCATAGGAAAGCCCCAGTATTCCACTTCCCATGATGGCATTGCCCAAATTAAACACCGACATACCAAACGACGCCGAACCAGGGCTCTGAAAAACAGGAACAGTGAGATTTATACGTGTAAAACTGCATTATCTGATGAAACCTCGCAGACCAGATCAACCACTTACATATTCAGCTTCATATTTCTTCTTGCCCAACTGATGATCAGGGAGGAAGTTCTGGCTTTCCGCGTCCACGTCGGTATATTGCATTCTGTAACCACATTATCAATGCATTAGATCAACATGAGAGATGATTTATTAACTAATAGTGACTCGTCCAGGTCAAAAGAAGCAGGTTTTACCCGTTGAGGGGGACTTTGGTGGGACAGTCCTGATAACTCGTGTACTCGTTGCTGTTGGAACTGCAGCTGTCCATGTCTGGAGCGATGTTGAAACGACTCATCTTTGTATTTGCAGGGGCTTTGTTCATTCTATAATGTAAAACAAGTTTATTAGTTTAATATAGCCTACACAAAGAGTTGCAAGCATTTTACCTCTAATTTGCTCATTTTTATTATTACTGAAACATTTCAAAACACATCTTCATTGCAGTCTAAGGATTATTTGGGTGTTCTTGTTTCAAAATCAGAAATAAAATGATTGCATGTCCCCCTTTGTTTTAAAAAATGCATGTTCACACATTGCTCAGCGGAGCTGCACCTCAGCTCCGCAAATGGGCATCAGGTCACGTGACCCAAAATATGACGTTATTGAATGTTTATTTTTAATATTCTAAGAAAGTTCAAATGTCCAGTTTTCTTGTGGTGATTATAATGTTATTTAAAGGTTACAAAACATTCTATAGTGGCTCGTCTAGGTCAAATAAAGCAAGTTTTACCCATTGAGATAACTCATGAACTCAATGCTGTAGTAACTGCTGCTGTCCATGTCTGGAGCATTGTCAAAACGACTCATCTTTGTATTTGCAGGGGCTTTGTTTGTACTGTAATATAAAACAATGAATTATTCTCCTCATTATCTAAGGATTTAGGTTTTTCTAACTATTTAAAATATTAGTTACTCGACGTTCCTCAAGTGAGAAACACTTTGCACTTTAAGTTTATTAGTTAAATATTGCCTAAACAAAGATTTGCAAGCATTTTACCTCAAATTAGTTATTAAATATTCTTAATGTTAAAATGTCCAGTTTTCTTGATGCCATTATAACATAGGTATACTGCATTCTGTAAACACACCAGTGCATTAGATCTAGATATCTAGATATAAGGGATGATTTAGTCACTAATAGTCACTCATCTAGGTCAGCTGAAGCAAGTTTTACCCATTGAGGGAGACTATGAGTGAGACAGTCCTCAGACTTTGTGTAGGATTTAGCTTTTGCTTAACCACTGTGGTGGAAAACTGGGTATTTTGGGGGGACATACACAGACACACCCATGAGGCTTTAATTTAGTGTTTTTCGAAATAAATTCTCAGGTAATTGGTTTGACTGACCTTTACCAACATTCACTCTTTTCTATTCAGCTGATAAACTGGTGAGTCTCTAAAGAGCAACAACTGCATTGCACAAACATATTTACGTAAGAGTAAACAATGGTGTTCACAAGGAAACTATTTCAAATATCATTTGAATGAAGTTCCTCAAGCGAGAAACACTTTGCATGTTAGGATTATTAGTTAAATATAGCCTAAACAAAAATTTGCAAGCGTTTTGCCTCAAATTTGCTAATTATTATTAGCATCACTGAAACATTTTCATTGTATTCTAATGATATTTAGCTATCATTGTTGTTTCATAAAGCAGAAATTGTAAACCTATCCCCATAATGGTTATTTGACAGTCGATCGCGCGTCCCCGGAAATGTTCAATGCGCGTTTAGCAAACGCGCGTCCACGCACTTCTCCGCGGAGGCGCGCCTCAGCTCCGCAAACCGGGCATCAGGTCACGTGACCCACCAAGAGCAGAGTGGAAAATTACCAAACCGGTAACCGAGAAAAGATCAGCACACGCTGCATCCACCGCATCGTCATCAAGTATTAATACCGACGTCTCATCAGTCTATATTTATATATTCCGAACAAAACGATTGGACATAACGAATTAAGGTATTTATTCTTTTTGGGTGACTCCTTTAATTTATTTAAAGAGATTCTGATGACCATTTTAGACCGTGACAAGGAAATTTACGTATTAAATTTCCGTTTAAACCACATGAATAATTGTAGAACATCAAATAATAATAATAATATTGATAAAATAAAGAAAAAATGCAGATGCTAAGCAGACGCCCCCGCATTTATCAGCAACCACCAGGGAAATCAAACATCGCCAATAAAACTCATTAAATCATGTAATTTAATATATCCAACCTTTGATAGCGTTTCCAAAAATATCAGTATTTAAGATCATTAGAGATGCGCAAGTGTGCATTTAACGTACAAGCATCCTTTTGAACGGATGTGTGGAAATAAGATGATGAAACACGATTGAGTCACGTCGAGAATCGGAGCCGAAGACAAACCGACCCAAAATGAATAAAAAAAAAAATAAATAAATAAATAAAAGAAACAGTGGGACCAGGTTAAAACCGGGTCAGGGAATCATAACGGCTCTGAAACAGTAAATAACGTCAAACCGGGATGAGCTCTTACCTCAAGAATTAAAAAAAAAGACAAATCCGTTTCTTGAATGGAAAAAAATGACCAAACCCTCCCAGCCGTGAAGAATGTTCCAGTGATCAATTACAAAACCGATAACGATTGATCCTTCAAAAATGTACCGTGGTGGACAATAAATAAATATCCTAAGATTATTAAAGTATGTTAAACATATATATAAACACTGTAATACTTATAAACCCTACAATCTGTAACATTAATATTAATGTTGAAGATAAACGGAGATGTCCTCTGGGCGCGTCCGGTATTACAGTCGTGTTCTGATGCTGCTGAGTGTCGGTTTATATTCGCCGGTCGCATTGCATCAGCCGCGGTGGACACTTGTGGGGTGGAGCCTCTGACGTGATTGTATACAAACAGACCTGCCTTGACCCAGACGATGAGAGACTATCCCAGCCTCATGAAGGCGTTCACCGAAATAAAATGAACAGATGAAACCTTTAATATCACAGCTGTGTCTCCTAGAAAGCATTGAGATTTAATGGAGACATTTTCCTGAGCTAATCTCACATTACAGGCACAGTAATCTCTAATGTCTCGACTCAGAAGTTTTCAAAAATAAAGGTTCCGTAAAAGAACCATTTTGGGTTCTTTTCAGTGATCAGTTCTTAAAAGAACATTTTAATGATCTTAAGAACCTTGTACCACTGTAGAGAAGCTTTTGTGCAATGGAAAGGTTCTTTATTGCCATCCATGAAGAACACTGAACATCCTTTCTTCTCAAAAAGGTTATTTTCTGTTTATCAAAAGGTTCTTTGGGGAACAAAAATGGTTCTTCTATGGCATCTCTGCATGTGAAAACTCCCTTTTGGATTCTTCATTTTTAAGAGTATGTTAAACGTTCTCCCAGTAAACATCTCAAACTTCTTAACAAGTCAAAGATCTCAATATAAACTCCCAATATTAATTCATTTCTCCAAATGATCCGAGCTGCTGGCCACATTCATTTTATATTTCTGAATGCTGACTGGTTGTCAACAATTGACTTGGATATTAGGAGAATCATCGAGGTAAAGTTTCAACAATACCATATTCTTCTGTGGTAAAAAAAATATATAGGGTTTGTGACAAACGATTTGACTTCAGAGGAACCACAGATATAGACCACAACCCACCCTGTGCCCTATTTTAAGCGAGGAAATGTTATAGAGGTTGCCTTCTATAGCTCAGGAGAGGTAACAAAGTTCACCTTTGTCTCAGAAGTTCCTCCTAAATGAGTCAATTGTGAGATTACTCGGAGCAAAACGCTTCATTTGTGTCTGTTGAGATGTCAAGACTATGACTTTCGCATGACAGTGAATAAGATCATGGGACCACATGATGATGAGAGGAGCTGTGAGGAACAAAAGGAGGATTTTTACAAAAAGAGGAACTTCTGAGATGACGTTAGATACAAGTGACAGATTAAACGAGTCGGGGATGAGTGCGGCCCCATGCTGGGAGAGGTCAAGCTTTTCAGTCAGCGAAATGAGTTTGCTGTTTCTTTTCAAGCCCCAGCATAACTTAAACGGACCCATCCTGAGCACTTTCGCACAGAAGTTCTTCGTCACCCCTGATCGGCCAAATCCCCAGCGGGATAGGCTGCATGGACTCCGTGCCCAGTGGTGATTTACCCTCGGATTAAAGGCCACTGCAGCCTCTGAGCTGGAGTCCACAAAAGAACACGGATGCTGGAATGTCTGACCTATTGAAACAGGCCGTGGGGCCCCAGGCGACGCCCCGACTCCATAGGTAAGACTGGATCAACAAAAGCATTTTTCTGTCTCCACACTGTGTGAAAAACGGACGGAAGAAATCCCAGATCTGCCTTTGAAACTAGTAGCATCCATGGAGAAATGACACTCTTTATGGTAAAAATGGAGGCAAAGCATCAGATGCATTATGTGAAGATACAGATTTTCAGTTCATTCATTCAAATAACACCTATGCATTGAGAATCCATTGGAATTGTCTTGATTTGGTTTCTGAAATGTAGTTTCATAATGTTCTTCTGTGTCATATTTTAGTGAATAAATGCTTTTACCTACCAATTCAATGGAAATATCATTATTTCTGAAGGAACTGTTTCTGAAAATGTGCTCTCAAAATGTTCTTCAGTGCCATATTTTATTAAAAAATGTTTTCACCTACCAATTCATTGGAAATATCTTGATTTCTGAAGGAACTGTTTCTGAAAATGTGCTTAAAAAATGTTTTTCAGTGCCATATTTTATTGAAAAATTCTTTCACCTACCAATTCAATGGAAATATCATTATTTCTGAAGGAATTATTTCTGAAAATATGCTCTCAAAATGTTCTTCAGTGCCATATTTTATTAAAAAATGCTGTCACCTGCTAATCCATTGGAAATATCTTGATTTTTGAAGGACTGTTTATGAAATATGGTCTCAAGATATTCTTCAATACCATATTTTATTGAATAAATGCTTTCACCTGCCAATCCATTGGAAGTATCTTGATTTCTTAAGGAATTGTTTCTGAAATGTGGTCTCAAAATGTTAATTGAACAAATGCTTTTACCTACCAAGATGCAGAAGAAAAGTACGTGAACCCTTTTAGTAAGTAAAAACCTTCTTTATTAGCAATAACCTATATATACTCACCCTCATGTCAATCCAAAACTGACTTTCTTTCTTCCGTGGAAAACAAAAGAAGATATTTTAGAAGATATTTTGAAAAAACAAGAGTCAATGACATGAATTTTAAGTTTTAGGGAAAAATACCATTGTAAGAGAAATGTAATGTTACCAAAATGTTCTTTTGCATCTCATCTGTCCAAAGAACATTTTTCCAGTAGAGTTTCAGAACATCCTGGAAAGTCTCCTGCAAACTCGAGGTGGGCAACAGTGTTTTGTTTCTGGAAATCAGTGCTTTGTTTCTGTGATAGCCTCCCATGAGCACTGCTTTGTCAGTGTTTTTCTTACGCTAGACTGGCGTTATCATGTGTCTGGATATCTTAATCAGTGCAGATCTTTCGCTGTCACCCTATGGTTCTGTGTCACTTGTTTGAGGTTTTTACAGTTTACCCTCACACTGATCTTTGTAGGACGTCTTGTCCCAGAGAGAGGTGTAGTGGTGCTGAATTTCTTCCCTTGGTAAGCTATCTGCCTGAATGAGGACTAAAGGAGGCCTAAGTATAAAGAAATCCTTCTGCAAACCCTTACAGCGTTCTGAACTGGTTCACCTCTTCCTCTAAGTACTTGGATCACAGTGAATTTATGCTGAAAAAAAGCAGGTAACCGAAATGTTTAGTGTGTGAAAGGGCAAACTAAACCCATGGCTTTTTCTGAGCTGCAGCTGGTCTTGACAGAAAATTAAACGTTGTTCTGTAAATACTCGAGGGAGGTTCTGTTTACTCATTCGTTTGGCTAGGTTTGTGGTTTATTTCTTTAGTTAGACTGGTCCGAATTAACCTTTTTACAATCTTTTCAAATCATCAGTTAAATTACAGAGTTTACTTCAACCTGTAAATGCTACACTCTTAAAAATAAAGGTTCTTTATGGGCATTGATGGTTCCAAAAAATATCTTTAACATCCGTGGAATCTTTTCATTCTAAAAAAGGTTCTTTATAATGGAAAAGGGTTCTTTAGGTTTTTAACATGTTCTTTACAGTAAAAAAAAAAAAAAAAAATCAGATCTGTTCACTGAAAGGGGTACAAAAATTTGGGGGTTTTGGTATCTTTAGTTCTTTTGCAATTTAGGAATAATAGTAGCTACTTCATTTCACCATGACTGGGTGGACCAGACTTTGGTACACCAAACAGGTATCACTGACATGTAAATGTCAGTGGTCAGATGTAAATTTCATAACCAGATGTTCTTGCAGCTTAGTTACAATACAATAGGCCTTCAGCTTTTAAGACTTAAAGATACAGTATATTTTAATAGTTATAAAAAATATATATTAGAGAAGTTCCTCAATGATCTAAAATCAAGGCACTGTAAAAAATAATGTTGTTTCATCTTAAAAAGTAAACATTCATACACTCTAAAAAGTGATAAGTTGACTTAACTTAAAAAAAAATGAGGAAACCCCTTGCCTTAAAATTTTTAAGTAAATGATAATTAAAAAAAATAAGTTGAGTGAATTGTCAAGTTCACTTAACTTATTTTTTAAAATTATTATTATTTAATAATTTTAAGGCAACAGGTTTCCTCAAATTTTTTAAGTTAAGTCAACTTATCACTTTTTACCGTGATGAGGAAACCCGTTGCTTTAAAATTATTAAGTAAATAATAATTTTAAAAAATAAGTTAAGTGAACTTGACAATTCACTTAACTTTTGTTTTTTAAATTATTATTTACTTAATAATTTTAAGGCAACAGGTTTCCTCAATTTTAAGTTAAGTCAACTTCACTTTTTACAGTGTACTGTCTTAAAATTAATTAAAAATTAAAATTAAATTTAGTCAACTTGAAATATCCAGGAAAGTTATTGTACACTGTAAAAAAATTACAAAATCTGTTAATTTAACCCATACAAAACAGTTTTGTTGTTATAAATGAATGTGTTTAGGTTGGTTAGTGATGTTTAATAACATTTTTACTTTAATAAAAACAAGTCTATTTAGAGTTACCATTTTTAGGTACCGTTTTTTCCCCCAGTGTAAAACCAAATTTTAAGTTTCTATTTGTAACAATCATGTTATGCTATACAAGCCAAATTCCATTTTCAACCTTGAACATCTTTTGTACTAGTCTGCGTGGCGAATGGCTTGGAATTTCTCCCAGGTAAACTTCATAACTCGACTGCAGAGTTGAAATGAAAGGAAAATTAAAATGTAAAAGAAAACAGACAAGAAGTTTCTGGAGAATGTCTGTGGATTTTTTGATGTTTGGATCACGGGGGTCCGTGAGAGAGAAGACATCCCGCCGGTCTCCCGCAGAGCAGGGCAGAGGTCGGCTCATCTTCCCCTGGCTCCTGGCTCATTCTTATGTAATCATTTTATCCCCTCATATTAAACAAACAGCCACCCACTGTCCGCACTCATGGGAACCTGCCGAGAGAGTCCGACACGGAGCTCACGCTATGCTCTTCACTTCAACATCATCATGCCCACCTGCCATTGCTCATAACAGGCCCCGCTGAGGTCATTTTGGTACTTTATGAAATAAAATAAAGTTAATGATGTGCGCCTATGTAATTAATGTAATACTGACACAGAAAGACAATAAAAAGCAAGGCATGGGGACGCTATACCAGGAGGATGATGGCACTCATGTCCCCTTTTTTTTTTTTTTTTGGTCAAATAAGTTTTATTGAAAGACAAAGATTTTGAAAATAGATTTGCAATCTGTTTTGTCTCTATACATGTACAAAAAATGCAATCAAAATTAGAAAAGAGAGAAAAAAACAAAAGACAAACAAACAACAACAAAAAAAACCCACATCACAAACCATCCCTCACAAGACCTGTTTACATTAAATTGTAAAGTATGATGAAAAAAATATTAAGACATTACATTAACAAATGATGCATTAGTCTGTAGGGTTTCCATCAAGGTAACAGAGAAAAGGGTGCCAGATTTGGTCAAACTGCTCAAATTTGCCCTTCAAACAGTACCTAATTTATTCCAAATGTAAAGTAGAAATCATCTCTCCAAGCCGTATAGCTTATATGTAGGAGCCTCCATTTTTCTTCCAGAAAAACAGTAGTAACTTCTTGGCTATAGTTAAACTGTACGCAAGCAGTTTGTGTTGTGCTCCTGATAATGAATGCATAAGTTCAGAAAATTCCAGGATCTGCCTGCAGTTGCACCTTGAAAATCTCTGAAAGCACATCAAAAATTGCTTTCCAATAACTCTGCATCTTGGAGCAAAAAATAAAGCTATGGGACAAATCAGCATCTATACATTTGTCACAAAGAGGTGAAACATTCTGGAAAATTCTATGTAGCTTCTTTTTTTGAATAATGTAGTCTGTGAATGACTTTAAACTGAATAAGGCAATGTCTGGAATTGATAGAATGTTCGTTAACATCCTTTAAACTCGTCTGTCACATTTCCTCAGAAATGTCCACTCCTAGATCTTTCTCCCAATCTTCCATAAGAAAACTTTTAGAGGGAGAAGTAAAGGATTGTAGCAAATCATAAATTATAGGTGCACTCATGTCCTCTTTCTCATGGACTATCATCACTTGTGTCTGTGTTATCATGTTTGCAATGTGTACAGCTGTGGCGGGAAGCTTTGGTGTGTTTATAACAGAGTTATCAGACTGGAAAACAAACACTCTTGACACAGACAGGAAGTGCTCATCTGCATGTGAAACGGTGCAAATGCATTTCACTGACACTGATTGCTCTAGATGCGCATGCATGTGCGTTTCTGAAGCCAAGTTCTACACCGAGTGTCACAGTAAGATGAGATTGATATATTTAGATATATTTACGTCATTGGGTTATAAGAGGTGAGCAGAGATACAGTTTAACATCTGCAATGCTCACAGTTGCATAATCAGCATCTGTGACAGTATTCATTTCAATGTGTGAAGGTTTGAATCCCTATTGGACAGCCTGCTGGTTCAGGCTGGTTGATGCTGGTTTAACTGGTGGACTAAAATATAATGCAGAGTCATACCAGGAACACTGGTACACTTGAATGCATGCAAGTCACTTTGGATAAAAGCATCTGCTGAATGAATAAATGGAAATGGTTTAGGCCAAGATGGTTGTGAGTGAGAGTATTTGGTGAATGGATGATTCAGACTGTTCAGATTGTGTACTGCATGTTCTACAGTGGTACTAGTCAGGATTATCATCAGTTGAGCTATTAAAATATTTTTTGTTAACTGAAATAAAGCAGAATCAATATGAAATCTAAATATTAAATACTATACACAAATTAGAAATGTTGCCTTGGGTACTAACTGAGATGATACATTTAAGTTGATCACTAAAATTACTTTAGTTTTAGTTTTAAACTGGAAATCATTAAAAACTAAAACTAAAGCTTGAAATAAAAACAAAACCTAAGTCTTAATATTTAAAAAGAACAAAAACGTATATAAATGGCAGAAGCACGAAAACTGAAATAAAAATATAAAAATAAAAGCAAATTCAAGTATTAATAAAAATGAAATTAAATACATATTATTTGAAATAAAGCTAAAGAAAAAAGAAAAAAGTTGAAGCACTGCAGTTACTAACTGAAAATAAATAAAAATTAAAACTACTTTTATAATTCAAAGTGACATTACAAAACCACTAAAATTAAAAATAAGAGCTAATTAAAAATATTAGAAAAATATATTATTATATTTATTATATATTATTTGAAATAAATATGAAATAAAATAAAATATAAATATTAGATGAAAAAACGTAGACTAAATGAAAACTGAACTACGTTTAAGTTGAACCACTAGAGATAAATAATAGCTAAAATAAATTAAAAATGTATTAAACCTAAACAGTAATATTTCAAAACAACAAAAACTGATAAAAATGACAAAAGCACGTAAATCACTAAAATTTAAATTTAAATAAAAATAGAATTTAAAAAAATGCTATTTCCAAATATGACTAAAAATGATATATAATACTAAAATAACACTGATGCTATTGAAGTACATCAGCACCACCACGGCCAGGTTGTAACCACAATGAACCCTGACATAAGTCGAGGGAATTTTCCAGATGAACAGCAGAAATTAAGCGGTGTGAGCGGAGAGGAACATGGGCATCTTTTGATATGAAGCTTTGGGCCTATAATCCGCTTACAGCTGAAAAAGCTCTGAATTCCTGGACCTGCAGGAGAAGCTGAGACGAACCTCTAAACGGCATCAAAACTTTCCACTAATATTGTAAAAGACAACCCGGATCCGAAGCACATGAACCCACTGACTTCGGGCGAGAGGTGGGGGAACGGGATTACAGCGGGTCTCCTGGATAAACTGTTCTCACCGGCTCTGCACAGTGTACATGAGACCCATAAAACTACAGCTCTGCCACAAGCCACTCATAAAACCACAGAGAGCAGAGATGTCCTCTGTGCCATCAGAAAATCCTGCTGTGAGATGATTGTATAACAGGGATGGAGCGTGATTTAATCTCCATGCCAAGCATATTCCCTTAATTTCCCCAGGAAATACGGTCTGAATGTATCTCATATCTCATATACTTCTGTCGGTATGTTTCACAAAGGTGAATAACTCAAATAACAATGCTCTTACTATTTCCTGTGCAGAAACATCAGGAAGGAAGTGATGGCCTCAGACAGGAAAAACAACACATGCCAGAGCTCTGTGTCACTCTGTTGACATTACATCATAGTATTGACCAAACCAGATGGTCATTAATGTTGTACAGTCCATTCCATTCCCGCTCTGCTCATCGAAAGCCTCAGTCAATGAGCTAAAAATGAGTTTGGACTATAAAGTTGAGCATGAGTTTCATTCTGAGGGCACTAACCCTAACCCTAACCCTAACCCTACTTTGGTTCATTTTCTACTATAGTAATTTAAAATGACAAATGAGATCAATTGTTAAACAGTAATGAGATTACAAGGTGAACAAATGGAGAGTTTTTTGCCTTAAGTCTCCTTAAATCTCTTAAAATATAAAGGCGGCTATTTATTTTCATGTCATTTATAGTGGGTGAAAAAAAAGACAAAAAAGAATATTGTATGTTGTCTTTGTTCACCATTGTACTAAAGCCTAAACAAATTATGGAGCTATTATCTGAAAAATAAGTATATAACATAATAATTTATTTATTTATTTAATTGTTTTTGGAATATAAGAAAAATATTTTTTATCTTTTTTATGTTATACATTGACCAAGACAGGAATTAAACAAAAACTGTAATATTAATACAAAATTGTCAATCAATCCTGGAAACAAAATCAAATATCTTGTATTTTACCCATTTTTTTTTTACAGAAACTATATACAATATAACATGGTGAACTACTTCCTTATAGCATTTTTTTCTACATAATTTTAGAATATAAGAGAAATACTTTTTTTTGTTTTACAGTAATCAGGATAGGAATTATACAACAAAACAAAAACATTAATATTAATTTGGTTACAAAACCAGATGTGCCATCAATACCAGAAACAAAATTCTTAAATTTTTCAAATGTTTTGTATTTTCCCCATTTTTTTAAAGCAACTATATACAAAATAGCATGTATAATGATTTTAAAAGATAATGCTATAAATCTTGCTAAAATTTTGCACACCATTTATGGTCTGATTGTGCAGATTTAAAGTATTCAGTCCATTTGTTCTAAGAGAGAAATACTTAAATTTAAATTAAATGTATTTTTATGGAACATTTCATAATACATAGCATTCCAAAACAGCTTTAGTGAAAACAGTGCAAAATAATTATTGAACAAGCTAAAGGTGTCAATGGTGAGGTAAAACTGCCTAAAAAGGTAATTCTTGAACTCATTTACATTAGAAGGAAGAAGAGATGAGCATGAAGGAGCAGAATATTAAGATGTAAGGGGGTGAAAACCATCCAAAAGTTCCTAATGACTGCATAACATTGTCCTAAAATTCTCCCAGAACAACTTTGCATCGAACGCAAATCTTTTCTTCAAAATCTAGTCACTTTCGCCTGAGAGATACATCTGAGAACACACCGTATGCAGTTCAGTGCGATTTATCAAAGCAGCAACCATGTATTTTCCAATAGCTACTTTTGTCAAAAACTCATTGTTTCTGAACCGTGTCATTTATCTCTGTGTTTGCGAGAGAGATCAGGAAGGTCACAACAAGACGGGCGTCATCGGCTAATAAACGTGACACCCTAATGACCCAGGTGCTGCACACACAGATAAAAAAGGGCTGTGTTTCATTTTCATCTGAATCACATGACAGCGCAGCTCAGCCCGTCCCACCCATCCCTGTACATTTGGGAAATTTCCATTCCCTGCTTTGCTTTTCTCAAGGTTACGTTCACAGCGATCAGTGTCTTTCTGCCTCTTTATGTTTTTATAATTCAATGATCACCCACGGTCCGAAAGCAGACACCATTTTACTATCCTGTTAAATGTAAGAAAAGCATCACACTGGGTCACACTTAAGCCTATTATACAGGACTGTGGATTAACTGTGTCTCTCTTCCTGTTAAATGAGGCCAAAGACATGAACGCCTTGATCAGACGCTTACTGTGACATTAAGTGACGGCTTGATCAGGATTCAGCCCGCCTGTATCTTGCAACCGCATTCTGAGGATCTGAGCAGAGGCTGCTGGTTTAAAGGAACAGTTCACCTAAAAATGAACATCCTGTCATCATTTACTCGACCTCAGAGTGAAAGACAAAAGCAGAACTGCTCTTCTGCTTTCGGTGAAAGAATAAACAAAAGGACAAATTATGCTTTCGCAGAAAAAAAAATGCTTGTGCTTGTTTTCAGTATTTCAAGCCTTCTGAAGTTAATTCACATACTACTTTTGAGGATCAGACCCAAATTTAAGCTAAATTTCATGTGCATTTTTGCTTATTCAAAACGAGTGTGTTGATATTAGTCACAGATTAGTCAAACTGGTGTAATGTGCCTTAACAAGTCCTGTTCAAACATGCAGAACTGCTACTTTTATGGTGACTGATTGTCCTTTTTGGATTTAGTGTATGCTTTTATTGCAAGGAAGGAGTATGGCATGAACATTCAGTTAATCTGCATCTCCTCTGGTTTTCTTAAAAAAGAAATAAAGTCGCACAGCTTTGGAACAGCATTTTCAATTTTTCAATTTAGCATTTTCTACATTTTAGGTGCTTGAAACATGACTTGGGTTAATAAGAACGACCTGCTAAGCACTCAATCAAAAAAGCAGAGTTTTGCAGAGTTTTCTTCATAAAAATTTAAGTCATTCGCTAATATGCAAACGTCTTTCTTGACTGAGTTTAGGCTGTTTCATGGTTCATTTTTAGTGAGAGGCATGTGGAAAATGGTAGTTTTTCTAGTGGCAAAATCCAGCTAAAAAATGTAGTTACATTGCACAATGGAGGTGAAACTGCAACAACGCCTCAACTGTGCAAAATGCATCCAGTATAAAAGAGAAAGCGTTAATTTGCCGTTTGCCATGTCCTTGGTTTCTTCCCAGTGCGTGATCGGTTCAATTAATCAAAGACAATAATTTGCGATTATGTCTATGAACATGACATAGGTGTTGGTCTCATGCATCACACTTGATCTATTCGAAATGATGGGCTGGTGGCCATCTTCAATGCATCTGTACTTGTACTCGTAAAATTTGTTTGCGTTTGTGGTTATTATGGAGGAACACAACGTACTTTTACACTGGATGAAAGCCTATGGATGGACATGTCTGCAGGTGTTGGTCTCCATACCAGAAAAGCAACATACAGTATTTGATCTTTTAGTGTAAAAGTACACTGTGTTCCTCCACAAACACAGATGAATATTACACTGAGTACAGACACATTTATAATGGCCAGTCATAAAAATGCTATTCAGTCTTGGAACATCAAGGAAATAATAATAATTTAAAAAAAAGTAATTCGCTCCAAATGTAATTCAGGGGACATTTTACAACAACTTAAATAAATATGTGCTTGGAACTTAAAATTTCAAATTTATTGATTTAATTAAAACTTTTAAGTTGCAACATTATTTTGTGAGGTTCAGCTGACATAAAATAATGTTGATCATTACATGAACTTAAAATTAAAAACTCGAATTTCTGTGTTAATTGAATTTCTTTAAAAATGTGTTTGTTACAGATTATTAAGTTCCTCTAACTCAGTATAGTTTGTTAGTTGAAAATAATTTCAAAGTTGCTACAACTTAAATTTAAGTATGAATATCTGTGAATAAACTGTGAATATCATTCTTGACTGAGTTGAGGCCGTTTCACAGTTCATTTTCAGTGAGAGGCATGTGGAAAATGACAAATCGCAGTGGAAACTTTCAGCAAAAGTTAAAGAATGTAGGTAATGTTTTACAATGAAGGTGAAACTGTGATGCGAGCACCTCCTCAACTGTGCTAAACACTTCCAGTATATAAGAGAAAGAGTTGATTCCACCGTTTGCCACGTCATTGGTTTCGAATTTTCCAATGTCAGGCGATCAATTCAATAATCAAAAACAATAATTTGTTGTTCTGGGACTCTTTGTGACTATGAACATGACATTAGGTGTTGGTCTCATGAGTCATACTTGATCTAAATGATGGCCATCATAAATGCATCTGTACTTGGTGTAATATTTGTTTGCATTTGCGGTTAATATGGAGGAACACAACATACTTTCACACTGCAGGTGTTGGTCTCCACTACTAGAAAGGCAACATACAACATATTTGGTAAATTAGATTGTTCCATTGTAAAAGTACACTGTGTTCCTCCACATTAAGCACAAATACAAACAAATGTTACACTGAGTACAGACACATTTATTTATAATGGCCATCAGCCCAAGGGACGCTGGAAATAGATGTTATGTCAAATTTCAAGAATCCAGTCATAGAAATGGAATTTGGCCAAATTTGAACGAATAAATCAAAAGTAGGGCTATACACTAAATCAAGTTGTTATATCGAAAGTCTGTGACTAATAAAGCACAACTGCTATTTAAATCTGCATGTTCTGCATAAGAGGTGTAGTTTCCTCAGCTACACAAACTCAAACACACGTGATGCTTGTGGAGATCACCATTTCATTTGAGAAAACTATTGTCAGATGCACACAGAAACTCAAAGGTCTTTACAGTTTAACTTGAAGAAATTATGACAGAGATATATTACTATTGCACAGTAGAATGTATCACAGTAATAATAATACTAATGCAATATTAAAATATTGTACTTTGTATATTATAAAATGAAAAATAGTTCAAATTTCATCTGATCTTTGCATTTAAAGATTAAATTTCTATATTCTATTTATTTTCTTTAAAAACAAATAAACCTTGCTATGTGTACCGCGTAGGCTAACCGAGACTTAGCGCTTGCATGTTGTTGCTCTTTTGTTGGTTTTGATTGCTTCTATTGTCCTCATTTGTAAGTCGCTTTGGATAAAAGCATCTGCTAAATGACTAAATGTAAATGTAAATTACCACTGTTTTTTGAGAAATAAACTTAGAAACTTGAAAATAAAACACTTTTCATGGGGAATTATTATTGTTAAAATTTTAATAAAGTTTCATTAATTTAACTGATACTGTTTGATTATTACATTTTATTGAAAACAATAACATTTTATTAAAATCAAATCCAGAAAAATTAAAACAAAACATGTAATTTGGGAAAAATAAAATGGAATTCACCTTACAACATGCTGTATAGTGTAGTTTATATGATAAAATATGATAAAATTAGACTTCAACTTAAGCTATACTTTTAGTTTAAATCATTTAAACATGCCTTTGTGGTTTTTGCAACAAAAATAGACTCAAAAATGCTCTATTCCTTCTATACGCTGCCTCTGTGCAAAGTGTGAATGCTCTTGTTAACATGGGCACCACAAAAAAATGTGTTGCTTGTGCACATAGTGTGCAATGGGCCTTAGAGTTGTGATTTACCTCTTCATGAGTATTTGTGAGTATTTCAGAATGATGAAGTCATTTTGCACTTGACTGTCAGATGGTTGATTGACGCGTTTCACACATGGGTGCCAAGTGAGGCGTTTCACCCTCTAGCACAGGTGTGAGTTCTTGACATGGTTACCTAATCAGAGGTTCCAAAAAGAGGTGAGAAAAGCAGAGAAGTCACAGGTTACCATCAAGGTGAGTATTACTGTTGCTCATCATGCAGTGTTTGTGCTCCAGATGTGACTGAGTCCTTGAACCATGGGGCTTGCTTGCTGAAGAGAGATGTGCTGTTACTTAGAGACCAGATGCACAATAAAACTTACAAAAAGATCTCACAGACTTACACTGAAGGAGGGACCAGTGTAGACCAGAATATCCCAGAGATGTGATATTTTACATTTACATTTAGTCATTTAGCAGACGCTTTTATCCAAAGCGACTTACAAATGAGGACATTAGAAGCAATCAAAACCAACAAAAGAGCAACAACATGCAAGCGCTATGACAAGTCTCGGTTAGCCTAAAGCAGTATATGTAGCAAGGTTTTTTATTTATTTATTTTTTATTTTTTATAAAGAAAACAAGTAGATAGAATATAGAAATTTAGTGTTTTTTGTTTTGTTTTGTTTTTTTTATAAAGAAACAAGTAGCTAGCCAGTGCAAACTGATGAACAGAGGTGTGACGTATATTTTTATTTTATATTTTATAGATATTTTCTGTCCAGATGTGACAAAATCAATCAAAAATCACAGCCAATCAGAAGAGCCTGTGCGTAGAGTCTCTCTCTCTGCAAGCAAGCACACTGTACATGCAACAAAATTGATAATTGCTTCTTCTAATTAATAAATTGTAAATTTTAATAGAATTCACGCATTAGTTCACAAAGAGTTCACAAGGTCTTCTTTCCTTTAATATATTTTCACTATTTGAGGTAAAATACTAATTGTTGCTCTAAAAAAGTAATTAATTACTAGTTACTAATTACATCTTCAACAGTGTAATTAGATTACTGTACAAATTACTCTCTCCAAAAAGTATTTAATTACTTATTACTAATTACTTTCTAAATCCTATATCAACCTCGACAAGTTAATGATACAAGGAATGTATCCATATAACATTGAGTTTTGCAAGAACAAAAATGAACAACCAAGAAAGCATTTGTAGTGTGCAACTATCTAAATACTAAGAAATAAATACTCTGCAGCAATACTGAAGCTCAAGACTCAGCCTGAACAGATGCGTGTTAAAATGACCAAAACAAGACCTTCAGCTTCATTCAAAAGCTCCTGAGTCAAGATGACACAGCCTTCTGCTCACGTGGCCTGTGCTGTTACTCAGGTGAAGCATTGTTTATGTGGGCTTGAAAGCATGTTACCCAGATCACCCTGAGGGTGTGACTGAGAGAGAGAGAGAGCATGAAAGTGCAAGCTTCCCTCATGCATGATGTTGCTGTGGGGTCAAAACCACCTTAGTCATCGTGATCAAAGGTTTATTTACGGTGCGTATGTGGCGTCACCTGATTCAGTTCATTACAATTCATAAAGTGCAAGTTTAACACTGGACTTCAAGTGGTGACACAACACAGTACTACTATCTAGAAAAGGTAAATAAAATTGCCCTACAAGTTCAACACTGAAGTTTATTATCATCACCATAAACCTCATAGACCAAACAAAATGCACAATTATAAACATGATACTGGTTAAACAGGAAAACTGACAGCTTTATTTTCTAAACATCTCCTGAATCTCCACATTGCAAGTGTTTATTTAATATAGTCCAGGTCATTTTAGTTTGCATGTGTACACACGTTCCCGTGACATGCCCTGTCAAGTGAGGAAACACAATCCTTAAATGACCTCACGTTTCTCTCTGGATGTTTAACTCTACATGGACAGCAGAGTCCCTGTGGATTGAGATTTGCGAGGTCATTTGTGCTGTAAATTTAAAGTTAATGTGGCACTGCCCGCTACAATGACTCATCAAACACCTTTAGCATAATTAAAGCACAACTCACTCACTGCAGGCATAAAGCAAACAACCTTATCACACTGGACCAAAACTCACCATGATTCTAGATTGTTCTGGGTGGTTGCTTTGGCATCTTGTAAGGCTGCTCTGTGCCAGCTCAAAATTTAGTGTAAAGATGCAATGCTGCATAAAAGCCAGACTAAATTATGTCTGCTTAGGATTTACTGTTGCCAAATTTACACTGTAAAGCTTGCACAGAGGTGCTTCTGAAGTGGCATTTAGGTGTCTTTACACAGACAGTTTAATGCTGCTGTGCCATCTTTGCAGTGCAAATTTGTGTTGAGGTTGCCAAGTCAAAATAGCTCTAGATTTGGCTTGGCTCCCTCCTTCAGTATCCGTCAATAGGATTTTTTTTTTTACCGGTTATATGGGGAAAATGGTGCATCTGATCAAAACCAGCACCAGTGTTGGGGAGTAACTAGTTACATGTAATGGAATTACGTAATTTCATTACAAAATAAACCTGTTAAAATCTGTCAAAATAAATTCATTACAAAGTAATCTGTTACAGTTACTGAGAAAAAATGTGTAAATAAATAACAGTTTGAAAATGCTAATGATTACAAAGGAGGTTACATCTGAATATTTTCTCTCTCTCACTCATACACACACACACACACACACACACACACACACACACACACACACACATATGTTTGTTTTTGTGGTTTACGGGGACTCTCCATAGGCGTAATGGTTTTTATACATTACAAACTGTACGGGCTATTGCCCTACACCAACCCTACACCTAAACCTACCCCTTACAGGAAACTTTCTGCATTTTTAGATTTTCAAAAAAACAC
>JAFVLL020024452.1:0-40719 GCA_021397915.2 Tor tambroides | reverse complement strand
GGGTTAAACTGCAGGAGATGTTGGTGTTTGTTCGGCCTGGAAAATCACAGGGGGGCATGATGGGATTTAATGCAAGACAAGCTGTTAGACCAGAGCTGCGTAGCAAAAACATTCAAGCTTGAGAAATTTCCGCCTCCTGGGACCTGCGCGCTAACAATCTGTAAATCTGTTTTATAGCCCAGCATGGCGCTGGACCGCAATAACCTGTCACCCTCGAGATGACACGGACAATGCGTCAGACTAAAAGAGCTGCAAAAGCAGCAGAAAAAAAACACTTTCCTCAAAAGCCTCCGGTGCAAGGTCGTCTTTTGCGTGAATTACAGAACACATGAATGGCGTGACACCAGCTCAAATGTTCGACGAGACAAAAGACTTCTCGTTTGATACATATCAGTGTCCCGGTGTGTACTCGTGCTGCTCCTCGCTGTGCGCGTGCATTATGCATGGCGTCTAAAGGAGTTACTTACGTTTGCAGGTGGGCTGACGGCCCGACCAAGTGCCGTTGGGGAAGCAGATCCGTTCTGCCGAGCCGTAGAGCGTGTGACCCGTGGCGCAAGTGAAGCGCACTTTAGCGTGCTGCTGAAAGCTGCCCTCCTCTCGGGTGGCATGGGCCGGTGTGCCCGGATCCCCGCAGGCGCCCCGTTTATCACCTGCACAGACAAACGCACATATATTCTAGAGACTATATTCTAGATACTATTCTGCATACTTCATACTCATTTTTCCAGCTGAGCGAGCACATGTATTTTTCTACTTGGATGGAAACAAACTGCATGTTTCTTCTCGGAAAAGAAAAGAAAAAAAAGTTGACAGTAAGTTGCTGGAAGTATGTGCAACCCATGGGAGACTGAAACTGCAGACTTAGTCAATATGTAAGACATAATATACAGTTAGTCAGCCATTATTACAACATAAACTCAAAGCCGAGGGGTCTTGTATCACATTAAAGTACTTCATTTCACCATAACGGCCAGCTGACTCTACACTATCTTGCTTATTAGATGGCGACACTTGCTAAATAAATAAACAGATGGATATGAAATATTGATTTAACATTTAATATTTATTTATTTCACAAAAAGGGACAGTGTACATTAATCAACATTCATGAATGTAAATGTACGCAAATTAGCCCAAAGGCTAGTTTTCATTGGTAGTCCCTTTGCCAGATGTTATTAGGCCAAAAAACTAGAGGAAAAAAGAAACAAAATAGAAAAAAACAATAACAACAAAATTAAACAACAAATTATACAAACTGACAATAAAAAAAGAAATGTATTAAAAAAATTAAAATAAAAAGCAGCTTATTAGGATATATAAACAACATCAATGTTCACATTGTTGATTATGAAGAAGCCATTTCTTAAAATTATGCTTAAATGATTTAAACGATGTACATTCCCTAATTGATTGAAGTATTGAATTCCACTGATTTGAGTTGAAATAATTATTTCCAAATGGCAAACAGTTTTTTTTTCTTGTTTCAAAAACCTCACTTTTTTTTGTATTTTGCTAGTTATTTATGCATTAATAAACCATTTAAAATATATTCTCTGAAAACAAGTCTTAATATATTACAAAATTTTGCTAGGAAGTATATTTATCTTGTTTTAGGGATAGATATTTAGATATTTTTAGTGGATAAATAAATAAAATAAGACAAAATATAATTATTTTACTGTTAGCATATTATAATGATTTATGAAGGCTTATGTGACACTGAAGACTGGAGTAACGATGCTGAAAATTCTTAAAATATATAAAATTATAAATATTATATTTTTTTAATATTAAAAATGAAAACAGTTCTCCAAGTATTTTTTTAATATTAAATGATTATTATTTCACAGTATTACTGTTTAACTTTATTTTTGATATAATAAAAAAAAATGTCAAATAAATAAATGAAAAAAAACTTTTTTTTTTTTTTTGGTCCAGTAAAAATATGTAAACATTCCTATATATATATATATATATATATATGGAAATGTGTGTAGATATGTGTGTGTGTGTGTGTGTGTGTGGTATTTGTGTTATCACAGATTTCAGTTGCTTTCAAGGGAGTTAACTGGAAATAAAGGTTTCGTGTCATGTGACTATTCACACCAGCCATGTCAAAACGTCCACATGAAATCTAGACAGTCATTTGTAGTGTAAAATACACCAACAACCCTTTTCTCATCCTTCGAAACTCAAACTTTATACTAAAATGTGATCATAGATGTGACCGCTGGGATTAAATGGATTAATGAAAGACGTTTTGACAGCAAAAACAGACCTGCTCAGTGATGTATCGGAGACATTATAAATGTAAGCGAGACCAGCGCTGCCCTTGGAGCAGTTGAGAGTTTCTTTTGGCCACAGAGGAGTTTTTCAGCGTGCCGAACTGCCACAGCTCGGATAAAGAGCAGTTACGGATCTCAAAGGAACACTTCCCCTTTTCTCTGAGCTGTCACTCACCATGCTGCTTCAGAAGATTTGAGGAGAGGAACTTTCTGTGCGTGAAAATACTATTTGATTGAGCTTACACAATCTTTTTGCTCACCTGCCTCGTACGATTAGGTAGAGATATGAACTATGACAGCCAATAGAAAAGCAAAAAACAATGACAACAGCTTTTTATTACTGGAAAATCTCCCACTTCCTCTTGCATTTCACCTCTGCTCTAGCTAGTTTCCTAGCTTTCTAATAAACCTGTACGCTATAAATATTGCTTTGCTCTGTGACGAATCGCTTATGTTCCTCTATTGTAAGTCACTTTGGATGAAAGCATCTGCTGAATGCATAAATAATGAATAGCTCAGCAAAAAATAAATATATTTGTACTTTTTTACTGCACTTTCATGTCTTTCCTAACTCCCATGGCTTAATTTCTTCCATGAAACAGAAAAGATGATGTTTTGAAGGATGTTCATACTGCTCCATTTCGTCATAAATGCGAATAGATGTTGTTCAGCTAAAAAAAGTCTTCGATTTCAAGTCTTTTGAAGATATTTGTGAGACAAACAGACTAAAATTTAACTGTGAAATCTCATTTCTGTACATTCAGATCTATTAGTAAAGTAAATTTATCTTGTTTTAGGACAGTACGTTGATCTGAAGTGATGGTGAAGACTTTTATACTGATATGAAAGATTTATAATTCCACAAAACATTATACAAAACTGTTTCCAACATCGATAATAATAATAGATGTTTCTTGAGCAGCAAATCAGCATATTAGAATGATTTCTGAAGGATCATGTGACACTGAAGACTGGAGGAATGATGCTGAAATTGATCACAGGAAAAAAAATACATTTTAAAATATAGAAAACAGTTACTTTTACTGTATTTAACTTCTTTTAAAACCATTAACAACTTTTGTATGATAGTATAGATAGATAGTTTTTCCCATAAAATATATATATTCCATTCAAATCTATTGTATGACTTCACAAGACTTGAAATATACTTGAAACGAGTAACAAATATAAAAGTGTTTTTTGGTCCTTTTTTGAGCTTGACAGCCCAATCGGTAGTTTAACGTCTCCTTTTGTGTTTCACACGAGAAAGAAACTCACATACAGGTTTGGAACAACACGAGGGCGAGAAAATGACAATTTCCACTGCTGTGTGAACTATTCCTTTAAAAGACACATGAAAACACATATTGCCATTTTGAAGTGCAAAAACCAGGCGAAATTCTCAAGAGAAACAATTAGACGCATTTATATGTTGTTACTGGCGAGAAGACGAATTTGCAGGCGCGTGAGAGATGCGACACCTTTCCAAATGACAGTGTGATATGCAACAGGCTATCAATTATCATCTAGCGGCTGCCAGCAGAAGCCATTAGCATAAATAATTATGGTAAAATATTCATTGAACAGAGCCGGACGGCACACGTCGCAGACACTCCGAGCACCGAGCCCTGTTCGAGTCAGCCGATGACCCGGAAATCAAATCCTTTTTAATTACGCGTACCAGCACCCCGAGGCCAATCAGAAAGCAAACGGCCCGCGAACCCGAGGGAACGACTAACCAGTGATTAAAAGCAGCGGTAGGGCAAGCGTCCTCCGGTTCCACCGCACTGCTGCTTAACCGGCTCTCTGTACATAAATAAACAGAAAAACAGCAGCGCTCCATGACAGCGCCGTGTTTTTCCAGTCAAATACTTTCGCTTTAGTTCATTAGAAATCTGGGACATTCCTTTTCTACTCTGCGGCACAGAAAATGAGGGGCGGATTGTACTCATCTGACATCATACCAAGCATGCTGATGTAGTGCAGAGAAAGAAAGACGCATGCAGAGAGAGAGAAAGAGACCCTATTCACGGCCGTTTGTTCAAATATCCAACCCCGATAAAAAAAGGAAGGTGTCGTGATGGAGAAAGGGCTGACTTTTCTTCCTCATTAACCTCAATCGCTCCGACGTCCTGCCTTTGTTGGCGAGTTACGAACAGACAGGTCTCCGAAAAGATCCGTCCCACCTCAAGTGGCCGTGAAACAGCCAAGGCACAAAGCCACGGATCTCTTGATGGACAATGTAAGAGCTGTGTGTGTGCTTATGTAACCTTCATTAGATTCTTCTACAAAGGTGAAGCTGTTGAATACTACGAACGGTTCTAGTTTCCATTAATTGGCGCAGCAGTGAGGTGTGAATTTGCGTTAAAGGACGCCCACCAGTAGCTTAGCGGGGTATAATAAGGCCTGCGAAGTTCGTTACGTAAGGAACTCTGATTCACCTGGCAGTGCAGAACGCTATTGATTTTGTTTGCCATCCATATTTTATCATGTAGTAGTGGCTTTTAGTCTTTAGTGGAATTCATTTTGCCAAATAATGTGAGGCAAAAACAACTAAAACTCCCACGAAAGAAAGCAGGCGCTGCAGGGGATGTGGAGTTTTCTTATCTTAAACAAAAACCATGTAGCTGGAAATGCTTTAAAATGAAGCCATTTTATATTTTTAGTGCAAAGACAAAAAATGTTACTATTATAATTAAGACTGATTATAATTAAATGGACATATATAATATATGTCCTGTTGCAATGGAGTTATTGATGTGGGAAAATCTTAAAATATACTAAATTATAAATAATATAATGAATATTACATTTTAAAATATATTAAAAAGAAAACAGTCATTGCAAAATTATTTTGAAAAATTTAGTGTATTTTTGATCAAATAAATGCAGGCTTGGTGAGCATAAAATACTTGTTTTCCCCTCAAAAACATAAATAGTATTTTTGTCTTAATATATGTAACTAAAATTAAATGGATGCAAATACAACAAAAATGTCCATGAAAACAGAACAAAACAAACAAACAAACAAAAAAAACATTATTATTATAATTACTACTGATTATAATTAAACACACACATCAGCATTAGAATGATTTCTGAAAAAACCCCAAAAAAAACAAACATAAAACTGAAGACTGGAGTAATGACTGCTGAATTCCTAAAATGTATTAAATAATAAATATAAATTTCTTAAAAAGAAAATGTAAAAATTATTTTTAAAAATATATAATGGCTATTATTTGACAATATTACTGTTTTACTGTATTTTTGATCAAATAAATGTAGGCTTGGTGAGCATAACAGACTTTTCAAAAACATTAAACAAAATAGTATTTCTGTCTACAAATATCTTAACATTTCTAAATATAATTATATACATTTTACTCAATAAATTGTTTCCCAATAATATTAATTTTATGCCAAAAATATGGGAGTTTTGTTTTAGTTGCTTTCAGAGGAATTAAATGTTTCAAAAACAACAAAAAAACCTCCCATGAAAGCAGGCGCTCCAGGGGACATGGGGTTTTCTTATCTTAAACAAAAACATGCAGCTGAAAATGCTTTAAAATGAAGCCAAGATGCAACTGGCTAACTTTGGTAAACCTACGGTGGCGTACGCCTCCTAAAATTTCCAGCAATCGAGATGGTAGATTCCTGACGAATGTCCCAGAAATCCAGAACACAGTCTCAACATCAAACCTCCCGAGAAGCGCCGAGCATGTTCACACAGAATAAAGAAGTAATGCTAGAAAGACACAGAGAGCCCTGAGGAAAGTGTTATTTCTCAGAGGTTGCTCTTTCAAAGCTCAGGAGGATTTGAGATGTATGCTTCATTTAGGTATCAACTTCGTCTCTGATGTTTCTCCTAAAATCCCTCTACTTTACATGCTGTACAGTATGATTAAAATGACTGCAATTAGCAGAGATCAGACAAATTCCAAATTAGAATAATAATGCAAATTATAAATGATATTTATGTCCACTATGTTGACTATATACAAGGTGGGCTCATTTGATGACAGCTTACAGCAGTATTACTACTGTTTAAAATATATATCATCTTATAACACGTTCTCTTTCACATACTGTTTACAAAAACAGCAGTATGTGAAAGGCAGTATACCATGCAGTATTCAGCAGTGTGCTAGTACTCCATTCTTAACAGTCAAACCGACAAAAAGCACACAGAGGAGGAAGGATTGAGAAAAAAGGAGAACGAATGAAAGAAAAAGAGGAAACTCCCAGCTCATGCTGTTTTTGGGTCAGTGCGTGCAGCACATGCAGCGCTGCATACAGATGCGCACGCAGACGACTGTGTGATTCTTAGAGGCTTTTTAAGAGTGTAAATGCATCATTTTTCATGTTCTGTGGATGTTTGGCTGATTGCATGTATATACTATGATTTATATTTCTGAAAGAAGTCTCCTATACTCACTGAGGTTGCATTTATTTCATTAAAAATACAGTAAAAACAGTAACGTTGTGAAATATCATTACAATTTAAATGAGCTGTTTTCTATCTGAATAAAGTTTAAAATGTAATTTTCTCCTTTGATGCAGGAATTTCTCCAGTCTTCAGATCACATGATCCTTCAGAAATCATTCTACTATGTTGATTTACTGCTCAAGAAAAATTTGATGATATTATTCACGCTTTCTGCGGCTTAATGTTTTTGTGGAAACCGTAATACTTAAAAAAAACAAACAAACAAACAAAAAAAAAACATATATTCTTTGGTGAGCAGAAGGTTCAAAGAACAGCATTTATTTGAAATGGAAATCTTTTGTGACATTATAAATGTCTTTTCTGTCACCTTTGATCAATTTAATATATATTTCGTATAATTTAAGCTTCAAAAGGGATTAAAAAGCCCCCCAAAAAGTACTCAATTTTAATGCATTCACTATATTTTAGGTCTTCTGCAGTCATACGACAGATTTGTTTGAGGAACAGACTAAAATTTAAATGTTATTCACTGATTATTTTCCCTCTGCAGTGCTTGAATTTCATTGTGCATGTGCATATTTAATCTTTTCAGATGAAGATGCACTCTGTGACCTCAGAAGACCTGAAATATAGTCATCTGGACTGCTTTTATGGGGCTTTAATTGTGTATTTTTGTTCTTTTTCAAGATATGAATATGAACCGTACAGAAAAAGTCTCATATTTGGCACGATATGAGTGTAAGTAATAATGAGTGTTTCATTTGTGCGTGAACTATTTCCTTAAAGAAGAAAAATCTGTGCATGTTAGCTGGAATCAAACAGACAGCTTGTCAGTAAGAAGAAATGGTGTAGCGTGTCATGCAGAGACAGAAGTCATTATTCAGCTGAACTTAATTAACTCATGTTAGACTGACACATAATGACAGGAAATAAGAACCAAGACAAAGACGAGCTTCACTCAACAATGTGTTCATTCAAATGTATGATTTCTCTTTCAAAGACGAGTTGAGGCCTGAACAAGCAGATACAAAGGACTTGTGCGTTATCTGAATAAAGCAATAAACCAGGTGGGGCCGTGCGTTACTGCGATTTTACCACGGGAAAGGGGGAAGCCTTTATGAAACTGAGAAAGCTGAATTATGATGTAAGATTCGTTTAGTTTTTTTTTCATAAACAGTCCTTTAGAGTCATTTGTAGGCTGGTTTTAAGCAACGTGAAGCAGAGCATCTAAAACCTCCGTAACTGTGCTAAAATTACCGTAACGCACATCCTTTCATGGTTTGTTGCTTCTTTATATTCATTTTAGTTATTTCAAAGTGCCTCACAGCCTACAAACATACAGCAAAAGAACCAGAAAAACAAACATCACTGGCCAAGCTAGTAAATATGACACACAACAGGATAAAATGACAATTTTGAATTATTTTTGAAATTGCTTTTTATATCTACGGAAAGCAGACTCTCTGCATCTCGCTTCTTCAAACACAGAGCATTGTTGTCAGTGCTGCCTCGCTGCTTAATCAATAAAATCTTCAAGAATAGCAACGTTAGAAGTGTGTGCTACTGAAAAATGCAGTTAAACTAATAATACTGCTTTTTGTAGAGAAGTTAGTGCACAACACTGCTGAGAGCCACAGTAATCACAAATACACACACTCTCTCTTCTCAGCTGCACAGAAACAGCTCAAACCTCCATTACTAGTGCTAAATGACACGCTGGAGTTACTAATGGAAGTCTGAGTGACTCTTTCAAAGTAGCAACAATGGATTCAGCTATTTCAAGAAGTGTTCCTAATACTACAAAGTAATTTTAGGAACAAAAACGTAAAAAATGTCTAAAGATATGGTACCCTTGTATGAGCAGTGTAACTGACAGTGGACCTTCGAACTACTGAAAAGTGAACAGCTGCATTCAAATAATCCAGAGTCGGGAGTCAATTATTCCTTACATGAAATAGCAGTAAAATGTGCAATGTGCTAAAAACAACAACACTAATTAAACATTAAACACAGCATGATGATAATAATAATAATAATAATAATAATACCAACAGCAACACAAACAAAATAATAATCTAAATAATTATATTTATTTTTAATTATTAAATAAAAATAACAACATATTTATAATAATAATAATAATAATAATAATAATAATAATAATAATAATAATATGAAGCCAGCAACGCAAACTAAAACAACATAAATAATAATAAATACTTATTATTATTATTATAATAGGAAATCTATTATTATTATTATTATTATTATTATTATTATTATTATTCTATTAACAATACAAACAAAAACAACAACAATAACAACAATGAAAACAACAATACAAACAAAAATATTATTAAAATAATACAAAATAATTATCCTTATAATTAAATATTAAATTAAAAATAATGTATGTATTTATTTATTATGATGTAATCTGCTTTTATTATTATTATTAATAATAATAAAAATGTATTATTATTATTATTATTACTACTACTACAAAAATCAATACAAACAAAAAAACAACAGCAATAATAATAATAATAATAATAAGCAATTATATTTATAATAATTTAATATTAAGTGAATAATAATAATATATAAATAATATATTGGTAATGTGTTTATCGATAGATAGATAGATAGATAGATAGATAGATAGATAGATAGATTTAGTAGTATGACTATAAGTTTCACTACACTCACCTGAGCAGTGCGGCTGGGAGCCGCTCCATTGGCCGTTCAGCTGGCAGGTGCGGGTGGATTCACCAATCAAAGCTCGGTCTTCCAAACACCTGTAGTGAACTGTAGAGCCGAAGGTGAATTTATCTCCCATCACAACCGCATGAGGAGGAGATCCAGGGTGACCACAGTCCACCTCTGCAGGAGAACAACAGCAGCCAACAGTCAGCAGAGAGTTTTATCCAGATATTTTCTTTTGCATTTCTTTGGTATTTAAGACAACATGATAAGAATGCTGAGATTACAGTAGATTTAATAATATAACATTATATAACAAACATGATTGAATGACAATGAAAGCTGACTCATTTTGACTTTGCAAATGATTGGCGTTTCCAGATCTGCTGAAATGTGCAGCTCTCTCTGTGAAGGTCTGCAGGCACAGATTCTGTGTGGGTCTGGCTCTAACCCTCTTAGAGGATGTCACGAAAAACAAGTGCTGCGTGGGTGAATTTTAGCAAAGTGGAAAAGGACTTTGTACAATGCAACATTTGCAAGATTACAAAAAAAGCATCTCTAAACTCAGCCCCTTTAAATCAGTGTTTTTGAATAACTTCACAGCCTTCGACAATAAACTGTCTGCAACAACAAGACAATTACTACTGGACTCACCTGCTGTGAGCGACACTCAAATTATCATGCATAATCCTTTTTGTTTTTCTTCTGAGGACTGTGATATTTTTGTGCAACAAAAACTTATTTAGCCTGTTTATTTGTTTAATGTCTGTCCGTCACACTTCGGACACAGTTTTATATATATATATATATATATATATATATATATATATATATAAAATTGAATATATCTTAATATAATTTATATATTATGTACATTTCAACAACAAAAAACAACTTTATATTTTACAATGTATAAAAATGTTATATATCTTATATTTTAGATATAGTTAATATATTAATGTAAGTTTTAATATAAATATTAAATATATAAATATGAATATATTTTAATATAATATATTAATATATATAAAATAAATAAATATTAATGTAAACAAATGTATTTTAAATTATGTATAAATAAAAATATTTATTAAATATATTTTATATAAAGTATATTTTCTCATATATAAACGTTACATATCGTTTCATATATGTATATATTTTTTCCTTATAAGAGGAACCAGGAACTTTTCAAACAAACAGCCATTCTTGCCATGAAGAATCAAAATGTTTAGTGGAAGTCTTGTTTTCCCCACTAAATAAATCTCTTCCAGGAGGGATATATTTGCAAGTAATAACCATTTCAATTTATGTCTGCTTCTCATATGGCTTCAGAAGACCTAAATAAATCACATTAGTCAAATGGATTAGATTTTTAATTCTTTTGTAAAGTTTTTTGGTCATTTCTGGAGATGAACAGATACGGTTCTTGTATGTAAACGAGCACAATAATACCAATTAAAATTTCAGAGTGAAATTTTATTTCACTATTTCATTCCATCTAACTGTTGAGAAAAAGCCAGCAGTAGCTGATTTGTGTAGTGTGCCGTCGTTCACATCCCAACAGCATTAATTCATCTCTCGTGCGCTGCTGAAGAAACACACATAAGCTCTTCAATTCAATTTAGCTAAGCTTCTTTTCAGGCCTGTTTTTGATGTTTGCTTTCTTTTGAATTGGAAATGCACCTGAATAAAACCAAGGAGGTTAAAATTTTCATAATATTCATCAGGCTGAAAGGCTGAGGGGGGAAAAGAGGCTGCTTATTAAAACTGCCAGTCTAAGAGCAGCAAGTAGCCTCTGTCGGCTAAGTAAAGCACAGAATTATCTTGTGTACACTTGAGAGAAAAACAAGACTAATAGATAGCTAGCAGGATTGCTGCCTTTCCTTCACGGTGTAAGTAGCTCGGTAGAAACCGACAAGAAACAGTCAAATTCAGGTTTGAAGCAATTACAGGGACAGAGATGGAAAGCGAGAGCAGGAGGCAATTACTATCTCACAGGCAAATGAACACGTCTCTCTAATGAATGTGCACTCCGAGCCTCCGCTCCGCTCGCTCTTGACCTTAATACTCCTCGCTTTGGCAAACCGTAGGAAAGGTGTGTTAAATTCACTGCTGTCCGCTGCTGAAATTCAATGTGTCTGTGCTGCAGGAAAACTTTGAAGGCTTTTACACAGACAGCGAAGGCTTCATCATAAGAGCTCTTTGAACCCGACGCTGCACTCCACTGCATGCTGGCTAACCTGTGACATTTTCCCTCGGCCTCTCCGACGGAAAGAGTTCAAAGATTGTCAATGATAAAGAGTCAAAATAATGAGAAATAAAGTGTTGGGAGAGATCCCACACAGACGTACCCAGGCATTCTGGTAATGGCTTGTCCCAGTAACCCACCGGCTGGCAGGTCAGGACCGATGACCCGAAGAGGTAATAGCCGGGATTGCAGTCGTAGGACACCACGGTTCCGAAAGTGAAGTTCCCGTACTCAATTTTGCTCTTCCTGATTGAGTTGGCTGGTATACCGGGATCCGTGCAGTTGACAACTGAAGAAAGCAAACAGGAAAAAAAATAAATAAATAAAAAATTCAGTGTCATTGTATAATAAGTGTTCAAATTTTCTCAGTATTTCTTTATTTCATAAATAAAATACAAAATAGACAATTAAACATTGATGGAGATGCATCTGATTATATTTTGCTTATATATTTATTTAACAATATTATATAAACATTATATAAAAAATATAAAATTATATAAAAACAAATAATAAAAATAATTATATAAACATCATATAAAAATTATAAAAAATATATAAAAATACAAATATAAATATGGGTTTTTTTATGATCTCTACACACACACACACACACACACACAAGCACACACGCACACACGCACACCCCTGTAATTAACCTATAATCAAAGTAAATATAATATAAACATATAAACACATAATTTGGACTACTTTAAAAATACTTTTACAGTTATGTTATTGTGTTGGTTTAAAACGTCATAATGGTGCTGAAGGAAAATGCGATTAAAATAAGGAACATTTACATTTTAAATCTGGGCTTTTTCAAAAGCTAACCTAAAATAAATGAAAAAAAAAAAAATATGGACATTAGTCAACTAGTTAGACTACACTATATTACACACACACACACACACACACACACACACACACTTTAGGCTACGTGTGTGTGTGTGTGTGTGTATATATATATATATATATATATATATATATATAATAATTTTTTTTTTTAATGAAATATTCTTTTCACATTCTCTCTGAGTATTCAGACTTGGTGTTTCAGAACAGAATAGATCTCTTTAAACGTTGAACCTGTAGGACCTTTTGAGAATTTTTCATGTTTGAAGAGGTTTTAGCAATTGGCAGGAACCTTGAAAAGCACTTGGTGAGTCTGAAAGCTTTTATCATTTTTCTGAAACCTGTATAAAGTTCTGAAAACATTACACTGTACGTCATTCTTTAAGTGTTTGTGGAGTTACTCATTTCCAATATGAAGTATAAACATTTCACGAATACACTTTCCTTTGTGCTTCCACATATTCTCTACCAAGCCTGAAGACTGACATTTTTGTATGCTGATGTCTTTGGTGTCACGATCTGCCACAGAAATGCCACAAAACTGTCTATGCAGTCACAGCACATGAATTATTACACAAATGAGATTTGAGAGGAACATTTTCAGTCAATAACAACTCACATTTCAGTGGTTTCTTCACACAAAGCTATCATATGACATGAGAAGATTCAAAAATGATTACACTATTAAATGAACTATTAAACTACTTTTATGATTATGTTACAGTGTTTAAAATGTCATGCTGGAGGAAAAAAAGTGACAAAAATAACAGTTACAACTTAATTGACATTGTTAGACAACTACAATATCACTGAAGCTGCATAAAAAACAAAAAAGTAAAAAATACAGCATTACACTAAGTTTGTTCAACCATATGGTGAGATAACACCACTTATTTGATCATAATTATTGGACAAAACCAAATTCCAGTCATGTAATCAAGCCAACATCACTGTTGATCACTTCATCCGGTCTGTTGTCAGAATCGAGCACCACAGACGATCCTCTGAGACTCTCATAATCACGCCACTAACAAAGCAGAGATTAGATTCAAAACATACATCTTATCTTCTGATTCGCAGGGCTAATCTGTTGCTATTCAGACCATGACTGAATGAGTTACTGTTGGCTGAAAAGAGGGCCAGAGGGCTCTCCGAGCTGAAATTGGTCATTCCTTTTTTAACTGCGGCAGCCTGAAAGTCATTTCCATCAGCGCCACAGTGCTTAAATTTCCCTATAATGAGAAAAGAAGTCATTTGGTCCAAACCTCGGCATGTGGGCGGCTGCTGGCTCCATTGGCGGTCCGCCTGGCACTGCGCTTGAGACGGGCCTTCCAGAATGTAGCCGTTATTACAGAAGAAGGTCACCACGTCGTTCAGGTTGAAGCCGTCGCCAACGGTGCGGCCGTAGATAGGGCTGCCCGGATGACCGCAGCTAACGGCTGAAACGCAAAGGAGGAAAATTACTGTTACCTACCAGTCAAAAGTTTGAATACGCCAGCTCAAGCTTTCATAATACTACACTGAATTACTACAATTTTCACTCAGAAATTGCTGCTAAGTTTTGAAAGTAGAAAAACTGAAATAGTATTTGCTTGTAAAACACACTGCAACATTTTATTTACAACTTCGAAAAACTATTTTTGGTGTATTTTAATACGTTGACGTAAAAATCTATACAAAATGCAAATGTTTACGTTGAAATCCAGCCGTCATATGAACAATCGGTCATATTAAATTACTTTCATGTAGCTGAAGTACATCAAATTTTCTTAATTCGAAGATATCACTAAAAGCAGCAAATAAGTCAATAGAACAATTCAGTGAGTTCATTCAGTCATGGATTCATCATACTGATGTAAAACAGTCATAAAGTGAATTTGTGTGTCTACTGAATTGATTCATTCAAAAGAGCTGGTTCAGAAGTATCATTTGTTTGTGAACTGGGCTGCAATGTTTACGCTGCATGCATTTGATTCACTAAAAATAACCACTCGTAAGAGTCATTTGAATTGGACTAAACTGGAATGCTGTAAATCTTCGATTTACTAAAAAGAACCATTTAAAAGAGTCATTTGTTTGTGAACTGGACTGCACTGTTTGCATAGCATCATTCTGATTTACCGTTCAAAAAAAGTCATTTGATTGCGAATTAGACTGCATTTTCACACTGCATACTATTAATTCACTAAAAAAGAACCACTCATCCACATACAATTCATCTGCTTGCCATCCGATTACCCTGGTTGCACTGTATGCTTATTCACTAAAGAAAATGTTTAAAAGAGTAATCTGCCAATAGAACGCAACATAAAAGCATGTTTTCTTGTCAATTCATATGGCAGATTCATATTCACTATTCAGGTTAATACTCTTTTTGGCCATGGCACTGGAAACACTGCATCAAATTCACAAATGGAAGTTTGCGAATCGTGCCGGAAACCCCCCAAAAAGGAGGAAACAAATTAATAGCATCTCTTTAAAAAAAAAAAAAAAATCCTTCGACACTCACTCAAAAATAAAAATAAAATAAAACAAAAATAAATAAATACATATAAAATAAATGCATGAATGAACAAACAAACAAACAAATACAATTTGAAAATGGTATCTTTGTAAGAAATTCCTATGAAATCACTCTTTATAACTGTGTTCTAATTTCAAACATGTTCTAGATCAAAAGGTTTTTATGATGAGAATTCAGTCAGTTGTGTCCTTCCTTTTGCCTACCGGCATATTTCCATCAATTTGTAGAATATGAATCTCCAATACTTGACAAGAAAAATTAAAATGCAACTCGTAAGCAAGCATTTATCTAAGCAGCTTTGCGTTCCGGCAATCACAAATAAAACGAGGCAAACATCCAAATCCCCCACACAAAATCAGGTGGTGTTGGTGTTTTCCCTCATCAAGTGTTTCATTGGTAACGTCAGGATTTGTGTTTGATGCCTGTCATGGGCTGAATAGGGGGTTTGCTTGCATTACATGTCAAACTAATCCTCTTGGAAGCAAACCAAACTTCCCACAAGTGCTGTGGAGAGAACTCACACACGCAGGACGGCAGCAGCCCGGACCAGTTGTGATCCTGCTGGCAGATGCGCACAGAGGAACCGATGAGCCGGAAACCCGGGTTGCACTGGTAAACTACCGTATCCCTGTAGCCGAAGTTTTCACCGATCACCTGACCGTTCACGATCCTTTCCGGAGCGCCACAGTGGCCAGCTGGGGGAAAAACATTGAGAATATTTTTATTTAGAATATACCATAACATGCTTCTTAATGCATAACATGATTACCAAAAGACAGACATATCATGACATCAACTTAAACATTGCTACAAAATTTGGAGCTATTTTTTGAAAGAAATTAAGACTTTTATTCAGCGAGGGTGCATTAACTTGATGAAAAGTGGCAGTAAAGTAATTTATAATGTTATCAAATCTATCCATCCATCATATACAAAACATGTTGACAATTTAACACTGCTGTTGATACCTGAAATACCTCAAGCACTGCGTTTACTTAGTTTCTATCTTTGGTCTATTGTTTTCATTTGTTTTATTGCTTGGAAATTGTTTCACAGTTTTTTTTTTTCACCGACTATTTACTTAATTCGTTACTTGATTTTATAGCTGAGGGTAATAAAAGCAATAAAAACCATCTTCTAAACTGTTCATGCTTTGTTTTTCAAAAATGCCCTAAAGAATCCACTTGTGGATAATTAGGAATTTGGAGTTAAGTGGAATCCGATTCACAAGCATAATCTTTCTATTTGTGAAAATTCCCCATGCCTTGTTCAGCCTGTGATTTGATGGGAATATTATTGCGGGACCATGTCCTACTCGAGTAAATCACATTGTGTGGTGTGGAGAATAGAGATATTCACGATCCACCCACAGACAATGAGTGTTCAATCCCACACCAGATACTGCAATATCGATGCATCCGAGGATCAACACAGCGGATTTGAAGACTCTTTCGGTGGACAAAGTAATGCACAACATTGTTTTACTCAGAGATGATGTGATGAGAGACAAAGAGCGATGGCAAATGGAGAGCTGTCGGAGTTTTCTTCTCTCAGATTTGATTGATGACAGAACTCAGCAGAGGCCGGCACACTTCACAGAGCACCAAGTCCACTGAACTACTGCAGAAATCATTTCTTCACCTCTGTCCCTCCACAGTGTTCTCTCACTTCATTTTCCCTTGCATGGTTCGGACCAGAAATGATTCTCTTACACAAAGACACTCATGCAATCTGTAAAAACACAAAGGAGAACCTTCCACAAAAGATTTTGGCTTGTTCCAAAACCAAGTATACTGCCTACATAGACAAGTTAAGGTTGCATCTTAACTGAAATTTGATTGAACACTCTACATAGCCAGCAACTTATAGAATTTGTTGAGCAGCTGCAACAATAGCATGATGCTAAGGTAACCCAGAGAAACTCTAATAAGTACAAAAATACAAACACATAGAGTAAAATAGTACATATTTCATTAGATGTAATTAGATGCGACTATTTCCTGTAGAAACAACAGAGCACTGCATTAGCAATGTCAAGGTTACGGATTCGATTCACAGGGAATGCATGAACTGAAAACACGTATAGTCTTAATACAAGTTACTTTGGATAAAATCATAATTGCATACAGTAAAATGCATGTTAATTTAAATATTAAGGACAGGGTTTTGATATTAAATAATATTTATAGGTAATAAATTATACTTGTTTTTATTTCTCTGACAATATACACTACTTTTGATGGACTTTTTTCCACTAAGAAACACCACAATGCATTATGGGATTGCTTTCATCCAGGATGCTGTCTTAGAATTTAGTCAAAAAATGCACCGTAAAAAATGTTTGTTATTTTTAAGGAAAACTTGTTGATTAAACAGTAAGTTACCTTACCATACAGCATTAAGAGAAGAAAAATGAAATTTATATGCATGCATTTTATGTAACTTAAAATACTGTAAAACGATGTCAAATTTATAGTGAAATACTATTACTTACTGTATAATTTACAGTGAAAAGTTGCCTGTGTAACCACATGTCTATTTTTTTATTTAAATAGTCTTGCTCCTTTTGAGTTTTATTATCAGTATTGTATTTTAGGGTGTTTCTGCATTAAGTTTTATTTAGTTAATGTTTATTGCATAACTGGTTTTGTGTTTATGACCTTGTGCACAATCTATACATGAGAATTTCCCCTATTTTATGGACAAGCAACTTACAATGAACCCTGATTCATCATGTAGCTTTCTATTGTACCGCTTGAATTATTATAGTGGTTGTGACTATATTTTAAGGTAGAAAGCAGATTTATTGGGTTTTAAGCTGTACAATTATGCAAGCACCAAACTGCCATTCGGTAAAAAAAAAAAACCTGACACATTTTCGCATTTTAGGATGAATTTCTAGCAACCACAGCTGCTGTTTTACAGTGCAGGGAACATAGGAACTCAAAAGACGTATAGTCTCAAAGTCTCTTTGGATACAAGCATTTGCCAAAAGCATGAAACGCATGTAAATTTAATGACACTTTTTGAATAAAAGATACGTATAAATATTAAATGACATTTGTTTAATTCTCTCACCATCATCTTAGATGGATATTTTTCCACTGAGAAAGACCATAGTGTATTATGGGACTGCGTTCTCCATCAAGGTCAAAAGACTCTTCTGTACCGACACAAGCAGTTCACTAGGCTTTATAACCGAGCTTTTGTCTGCATGTGATGATACAGGTGCTGCATACAGTATAAGCAAAAAAAAAGAAAGCCACTGTTGCTATGGAAATCAAGACTAAATGTCACAGAACTCCTCATATGGCCTTTCAGGACCTGGTCTCCATTAAAAGGTTACACGGATGGTAATGTGTGGTGATGTTTTGAAAGAGAGAAGGTTTCTGGTGTTACCGAAACAGCGCGTCTCCATCCCGCTCCAGAGACCCGATGCCAGACATTCCCGTACAGTCGAGCCCACCAGAATGTAGCCCGAGTTGCAGGTAAAAATAGCGGTTGCTCCGAAGGTCGTCTGCGTTCCAATTTTCTTTCCATTAGGAGGAGTGGGCAGCTCTCCACACGAAATGACTGCAGTGAAAGGCAATAGAGAACAGAATGAATTGACACGCACCTTAAAGACAACACGTACGACTGTGATTTACGCCCCTGATAAACAAAAAAAAAACAGCAGGAATGAGGAAAATGAGGAAAATGTCTGTACATATTTAGAAAGAAAAAAAAAACACCACAGGAGAAATGTACATAAAAAAAGGAAAATATCTCAAGAAGAAATAACTTCAGAATGGATAAATCTCAGTTTGACTAACTAAAAGTAAAAACAATTCTCTGTTTAATCACTTTTTACAATAAAAATGTTACAGAAACAAATGTGACTTAAATTTAAAGGTCACACTTTATTGTAAAGTCCAATTCTCGCTATTAACAAACCATTAACTACAATTTTTTTTCCTCAATAAACTCCTAATTTACTGTGTATTATTAGATAGTTGTTGAGATATAGGATTAGGGATGTAGAATATGGTCATGCAGAATATGTGCCTTTTAAGTACTAATAAACATCCAATATGCCAATAATAGGCTTGCTAATAAGCAACTAGTTAATATTGAGAACTGGTTGCTGTACTAAAGTGTTACCAATTTAAAAAGATACTTTCCCTTAACATTCTTCAACTAACTAACTAGTAAAAGCTAACTATTCCTTCAATGGTGTAACTTAACTGTGTTTAACAGGTTTACAGCTTCAAAAGTCAGTTACATTTGAGGAATTTAGTAGCAAATAGCTAACTAACAAAAATTAGAACACTGTAAAAAAAAAAAAAAAAAAAAAATTGAGAAAACTTAAAAGTTTAAGGCAACCAGCTTCAGCAGATTTTTGAGTAATCTCAACTTGTTGTTTTCAGTTTATGCAACAAAAAGTTGAGAAAACTCAAAAATCTCCTACAAAAACAAGTTGAGACTATTTCAACAAGTAGTTAACTAAAATTAGACGTAATCTATGATCACTTATGATAAAAATGGTACTGAAAAAAGATACTGCCACTTAAAAGGCTTCAATGTAACTAGCCAGTAAAAGTGTTTGTAAGAGTAGTCTGTGTCTTGGGAAGGAACAATTTCAAAGTAGCCTCACAAACACTGTTCTTATCCATCCAAACCCAGCTAAAAATATAGTCAAAAGCTGAACATTTGAGCTGAGAGGAGATCAGGGATGTATTTTATATATATGTGATACACTGTTCAGGAGCGTTTACTGGTGCAGGAAAACTACCGAGGCATCATCATTTCATCTGTTATCAACTTCTCATCATCTTCACTCTGATTGTTGTTGTTTTTGAAAATTGATGCCGCAGTCTTCTCGCCAGGGTGCAGGATCCTGTCAGACACCATCAGTCATAAAGCGCCTCTAATGTTTAGATTGTGCCTCTCATATGGGAGCCATAAACACATTCATCACGTCTGTAGTTATAGCAGACGCACAACATTGATAACTCAACCATCTGAGGACGGCACCTACTGATGAAGGACTGCGATAGTAACAAAACAACTGGATTTACTCAGGATTCCTAGCTCATTCAGTTGTTTTTTTTTTTTTATTGCATGTTAAAGGAATAGTTCATCCAAAAATTCAAATGTGCTGGAAATTTACTTGCTCCCAGGGCATCCAAAATGTAGATGAGTTTGTTTCTTCATCAGAACAGATTTGGAGAAATTAAGCATTACAGTACACCACTTGCTCACTATAAGATCCTCTGCAGTGAATGGGTGCCGTCAGAATGAAGTCCAAAAAGCTGATAAAAACATCACAATAATTCACAAGTAATCCACACCACTCCAGTCCATCAGTTATTTCTTATGAAGTAAAAACTGTTTGTAAGAAAAAAATACATCAAGGCATTTTAACTTCAAACCGTTGCATCTGGGTAAAATGCGAGTCCTGTGTTGTGGATTATTGCCATGTTTTTATCAGCTGTTTGGTCTCTCATACTGACGGTACCCATTCACCACAGAGGATCCATTGGTGAGCAAGTGATGTAATGCCACATTTCTCCAAATCTGCTCCAATGAAGAAACAAACACTTCTAAATCTTGGATGGTCGTGAGGATGAGAATATACAGTGCCAAATTTGTTTCATTATTGTGATGTCGTCATATAAAGTCTCCTGGGAAATGACTACTTATGATTTCATAAGACAGCTGCAAAATACAAAGGAGGTTTAAGACAATTTCATATTTCCTTATTTTTTTGTAATTTCCTGACGAATCCATAACAAATCCATGACAAAAGTGCAAAAATTTTTTATTTGTGTAACTTTCTATTTAAGTACTTTGAATTTAATTAATATAAAAATAGAATATTATAAAAACAATTAAAGATACATTTCCATCTCAAGTGTTTAAGAGAAGAAAAACACCACATTTTGGAAAATTGCTGAAAAATAATAATGGAAATGGAATCTGAAGCCACTGAAGAAGCCACTAAATGTAATAAATTACTTGCAATTTAAAGGTGCGTGCAAAATTTATACACAAGTCTTTGTGCACTTAAAAAAGAAGAGCATATTATTTACATCTGCATCCAGCATATTTTATCTGATTCCAAAATAAAAATCTGTGGATGGAAACTTGATGCTATATGCATTTTCTCATGTTTGTGCAGGCACTGAGAATTATGGGAAAGGTTTTCTGGTTACACAAGTCTCTCAGCCTCATGAACCCACTAAATGAGTAGTATTTTCTGGCAAGCTGTTACAGCTAACAGTAAACAAAATGCATGTAACTAACTGAACAGTCAACATTCTCAATGAAAACTAAAAAATGTTTTAATATTAAAAACCTTTCTGCAGAATTCTGCACAGAAATCCGTGCAGAAAATTGCGGAAAACGCCCCCGGATTCTGTGTATCCAGTAAAGCACCGCACAAGCTGCTAATCTTTCACACTTCAGGACACAATTGACAAAATCATTAGTCTTGCTGTCTGCTCAGTTCTGACCTTAAAAACCGGCCAGACTAACAAGGCCTGGGAATTGTGCGTGCCATGATATGTACAGCATTAATGTTTGAGTAACAAATGGAGCGCATAACTCACTCTTGCAGCGAGGTCGCTCATTCCTCCAGCTCCACGTCCCATTGGATGTACAGTGAATGTGGGCGGGGCCGAGCCGGTAGTAGCCAGTGTTGCAAGTAAAGGCCACTTTAGTGCCGTATTCGTAACGAGAGCCATTGACGACCCTCCATTTGCCGTGATCCAGGGTGAAGGAACCGATGCTGGGACACACCACAACTGAGAGGAAATCAGCAGCATGGTTAAAATGTTTGTATGACACTTACAAATGCAATTTACCTTTACAAACCAATTTTCCACCCTCTATCTGAGCCTTTTTTGGCACTGTACCCATTAAGGGGAAAGCGAAAATACCGTCATCATCTACTTACCCTCCATTTGTTCCAAACCTGTATGAGTTTCTTTCCTCTGCTGAACACAAATGAAGATAGTTTGAAGAATGTTGGTAACCAAACAGTTGACGGTAGCTATTGACTTCTACAGTAATGTTTTCCATACTATGGAAGTCAATGGCTACCGTCAACTGTTTTGTTACTGACATTCTTTAAACTAACTTCATTTGTGTTCACACTGGGTCATGTCCAATATCTTTTTTGTGTTTAACAACTGAAGGAAATTCATACAGGTTTGGAACAACTTGAGGGAGAACAAATGATTACAAATTTTCATTTTTGGGTGCACTATCTCCTTACGTTTGGGGTCAGCAAGATTTTTTAAATAAAGTCTCTTAAGCTCACCAAGGCTGCATTTACTTGATGAAAAATACAGTAAAGAGAGTAATATTGCAAAATATTATTGCAATTTAAAATAACTGATTTCTGCTTGAATACATTTTAAAATGTAATTTATTCCTATGATGCAAATCTGAAATTTCAGCATCATTAATCCAATGTTAAGTGTCACATGATCCTTCAGAAATCATTCTAATATGCTGATCTGCTGCTCAAGAAACATTTCTGATTTTTATTACTGTTGAAAACAGATTAACATTTTTGTGGAAACCATGATTCTTTGATGATGAGTTCAAAAGAACAGATTTTTTTTTGCAACATTATAGATCTCTTTACTTTTGATCAATTTAATGCATCATTGCTGAATAAAAACATTAATTTCTTAAAAAAAATAAAAAAATAAAAACTTCATTGCTCATTCCTCTGCTAGTAGTTTACACTGTTGCTCACCCTGATTTGAACCATGATTACCTACTTGCTACTGCTTCCCACTAGTATTAATAAGGACATTCTCATAGCACTAGCATATAGATTAATCTCTATTTTGATTCAATGAGGGTCTTTAATGTAGCACACTGTGACCAGACATTACCAGTACAACCATTTAAACCCTTAAATGTTTTGATGATTGGAAAGCAGGACATCTATTCTCACCTGTGCAGCGAGGAATTTTATTGTGGTTGCTCCACATGCCGTCAGCCTGACACACGGTGCTGGTCACCTCTTTAGAGGACAGACGGAAGCCATCGTTGCAGAAGTAGGTGGCTCGTGTTCCTGCTGAATAATCAGCGGCCAGCATGCCTCCGTTCACAGGGGCCACGGGTGGCCCACAGGACACAGCTAGAAAAGACAATGAGATGAGACTCGCTATGCATCAAAACCTCAACAAAGAACATGAAATTAGTTCACCTTCCTTTTGTTTTCCATGAAAAATGGCATACAGAGGATTTGGGAATTAACAATCGATTCCTATTTAGAACTGATCCCACAAAAAACAGACTGGATTCTCTTTATGTTAGTATCCGATAGCAGTTCTGGAACTTCTGCAAAACACTGCATCACATTTCTTTCAAACGTGCTTGAAAGTCAAGTTCCAGCACTAAGAAAGTTTTGTAACTGCACTTGTCATGTTATATATTCTGTGCTGCCTTCAGAGTGGAAATACGTGGCTTGGATTACATACCTCACGGATAAATGAAAATCCAAAGTATGGATTTAAAGAGAAAACAAAGATGGTGAAGCTGCAAATGCAAATAATGTGAATGTATAATAACCTGCTATTTCCCCCAAGACTTATATAATACAATTTACTTGAAATCTGAAGAACAGATCTCTCAAGGGCAGTGAATACATTAAGAATTATTTCCCAAACTTTGTCCAATTCTTCTTCGGTTCTGTCCACTCCAAATTATACACATCAGTTTTTGAGTGAACATAGCCAAAATGATCCACAAATAATGTTTTTTCACTCAAAAACTGAGTTGCGTAAGCTCAGATCAATGAGGCCTATGATCAATCCGTTCCAAAAATAAACACAAAGCCTGTGCTAATTGAAAGAAAACAAGTTGATAAAGAGATTAAATGCAAGATTTTCAGCACAGCACAAGGGTTAAGAAATGTCCATCCAAGAAACTCCAGTGCAGATACTTCCTTTTACAATGGCAGTTCGTTAATATCAGTTTCCTCGTTAACCTATCCACAAAAGCCAATTATACAGGTAATTGGACCAAAGCATTGATGCACACACACCTCTTCCAGCAGATGAGGGCAGGAGAGGTCAATGCCATTGATTCTGTTCCCTCTGAGTGAACTCTGAATTAACACTTTCCCTACAGAGACCAGGATGGGCAAAACAACTAAAAATCAACTAGTTGCTGGATTGTCTAAACAACTAGTCAACAAACTTTCTGCCAATGTGTCATAAAATCCCTTAACTTAGTAAAATCCAGTTTCCTAATGACAGGAAGCAGGGAAAAGAAACATTAGTAAATATTAGCAGAGGATTTGTTGAATGTTGTGATGTTTTGTGGAGATGTTAGCTGGTTTATGTCACTCTAAAACATCCATGTTTGATAAAATCACAGAAAACAGTTTGATACGAACATTTCAAATATCTTCAAAACATCTTCATGTAAACTAACTGACAGTCCCTCACTTTTTATTTGAATTCTTCTTGAAATTGTTTAGTTAATCAAGTTATTATTAATAAAGGTACCTAATAAAATTCATGCTTTTACAAAAATGCTTCATTAAATTACAACAACAACACCACATTCATTTTAAAAGTTAGCATAGCAGAAATGACTCTTCACCGTATTTGACCTCATCATGTTCATATGTTGAATGGAAGGTCAAAACATGGTCATGTGTGAGCAAACGGGGCTGTAATTAACCAGCATGACAAAAATGTGTAATTAAACACATGGAAAAGGTGCTGGAGTTTGCTCAAAGCGGAATCAATACAGCGATGAAACATAAGAGGTTGTCCAATTACTGAGTGCTAAAATTCTAATCAAATAAATCCAACAAAACAACAGCGCTCGTATTAATGCTAATAAAAACTAAGCAGAAAGCAAACCTCATTCAGCCGTATTAATTAGCAGAAAATAAAGAGACGATTGATCAGTGATGCTGGCATCTGACACGGCCTGCCTTTGCACAACAATTCAATCTCAATAACATTCATAATGAACATAAAATGAACATCTGGAAAGAAGTGTATCAAATATTCTAGTAATGCAGTTGTTTCCTTGATACTTGCTAATGAATGTCAACAAAAGCGAAAAAAAAATAGTCTTCTGAAGAATTAATGAGCTAAATATACAAAACTTAGAAAAATAGTTCACCCAGAACAGAAATGTTTCATTTACGGGTGAAACCCTTTTTTAAATTTATGCTTATTATATTGATATTGACTTGGCAATCACTTATCTAGCAAGTACCAGTCCACTGTTTCAGAAACTACAAATTCAAAACCTTAAAAAAAAATGGCCTTCATATACATCAATTTATTTTCTTTCTTCAGCAGATTCTCCTCCTGGACTGTTCCCAGAATTATAAAACAATGAGGTGCTGCTATCTTGAACCGTGTGTTCCTTCATTTTTCAGTGTTAAAATCTGCTCAAAATTCATATGCTTTCTCAGTAACCCATTTACCCTTTATTATTTATGTTTTGGTCTGTTTTTTATTATTTTTGAATGGTGGTTTATTTTTGACTCGAGTGAAGGTAATTGAACATGCCCCTTTGGGCTTTTTTCCCCGACAGCACTTCTGTTGTTCAATATGTGACCACAAAACAAGTCTTAAGTGTCAGTTTTTTGAAATTGAGATTTATACATCATATGAAAGCTGAATAAATAAGCTTTCCATTGATATATGGTTTGTTAGGATCGGACAATATTTGACCGAGATACAACTATTTGAATATCTGGAATCTGAGGGTGCAAAAAAAAAATCAAAATATTGAGAAAATCGCCTTTAAAGTTGTCCAAATGAAGTTCTTAGCAATGCATATTACTTATCAAAAATGAAGTTTTGATATATTTACAGTAAGAAATTGACTAAATATCTTCATGGAACATGATCTTTACTTAATATCTTAATGATTTTTGGCATAAAAGTAAAATGGATAATTTTGACCCACACAATGTATTTTTGGCTATTGCTACAAATATACCCCAGCAACTTAATATGTATTATATATGCATAAAATATAATGTCCTCGATGGAGCACAAAAATTAAAAAAAAAAAAAAAAAAAAAGTACAATACCGAGCTGAGAGTTTTGCCAGTGAAGGTTAAATCAAACAATATCTGAGCACAAGTGATTGTCAGTTAAATTAGCCTTGGCAGTCAACTCAAGGAAATGCAATTTTTGTAGACTATATTTTTATAAAAATATAATAAAGACAACACCTTGACATGCAGGCACAGATGAGTCCCAGGCCAGATAACCGAACTCAGTTCTCCTGCAGACGGCCATATTTTTCCCGATGAGCCTGTAGCCACGGTCACAGGCCCAGCGGACGACGCTGTTGACGTGGCCACCCGTCTGGCTGACCACAAAACCGTGCTGCGGAGAGTCTGGGGTGCTGCAGTACATCGCTACAGATGATAGCACGGATCATTAAACACTCACACAATATTTACTCAACACATCAGCATCATCATTATCACAGATGAATAATTGGCAACACTTTACAATAATCATTAAAATCATCACTGCATAATCATGACATTTTAAACAACTTCAATGTACACTAACTGTCCATTAGCAGTACATAATTTAATATGTGTTAACGCTACAAATTAATATATATTAATATAGATTTTTTTTTTCATATTGTTGGCATGTAAATGAAAGAATTTAGGTATTCTATACAGATTTTGAGTTGAAAGGCATTAGCAGCAAAACTACATTTCCCATCATTCTCTGTGGTAGCATGAGAATGGATAAATATAAAAACACATCAAGTGCACAAATGTGTATTTTTGCTTTTCGTTTTGTTGCTTTAGCAATAAAAAACAACCTGTGTCTGTCAGTGAAAAAGGAATATGAAATTGCACAACGCATCTACTGTATTTTATTCTTTCACATCATAATTACAACTTCTGAATGTTTCCCAGGAGGATCTGAAAGCAGCATACGGCTTCTTTCACACATCTTGTGTCTGCAGCATGTAAGCGCCACACAGTCATTTCATTACATCTTTTGCAATAAAGTAAAATAATGGAGTCAACTATTTACCTATGTTTGAAAACACTTTTGTGCTTCATGCACATCCCACATGCAGCGACGGGCACTTTCTATTCAGTTCAGGTCTAATTGAAACCATAATTTGAGCAGTTCTCCTCCTCAACTTATGTATATTGAATTTAACGTGTAGATTTGGAGTTTATAACTGTAACTGAAATACTTTTTTTAAGAAATAATGATATGTAATGCATTGTGGTTATTTTCTGTTTATGTTTTCTGTAATCATTTATAAATTTCTGTATACATGTATAAATTCATGTCTGACTGAAACCAGGTGACTTAAGCAGTTCTCCTCGTGTATACTGAATTTAACCTGGATCTGGAGTTTTGAATTGCAATTTATATATTTATAAGAAAATACTGATATGTGGTAATGTCATGTGGTTATTTTCTACATATGTTATACCACACAAACGTGAACTATCTGATGTGACGTAGTGTATACACATTTATATGCACATTTTGGAAAGTCTCTTGGTGTTTGCATCAGGCATGTTATTTATGCACTGCCCCAGAATTTACATAAAATACGTGGCTGGAATCCACACACACACACACACACACACACACACACACACACTGGTGTTTGCAGTTTTCCTTATATGCTGCACAAGCAGCAAGTGTGAAACAGGCCTAAAATGTGACATCTTACATAAAATGTGCTGTAAAATTGAATGATTTGATTACATTCTTCAGAATTTTAGGCGTATATAGTTTTTAGGCAACTTCTATTACATTTCCTGACTCCAATGTTACATACAAATACACAAACATTTGGACACAAACACATGGACAGATGGGACACAGACTTGGATGAACGTGTCACGGGCAGGACAGACAAAAGGTCACGAGAGACACACATAGAACTGAAAGGAATTACCAATCGGGGATACATACTTTGATACTCACCCACGTAAGTGATACGAAAGCCCTTTTTGTTGGTGCCGTGATCAGACGACCAGCGGAGAAACAGTTGGTGACCCGTGGTGGTGATGTTGAAGGGCACACTTAGATCTCCGCTCAACACAGCCAGACTCTGACTGTAAATATTTGGTCCTGCAAAAATAAAACAAAATAAAACACATTTGCATTTCCAATGTACATAAAACAGCAAATAAATGTTCTTAAAGTTATGTACAAGGACAGTTTGAAGAAGTTTGCAAACTGCAAATTTAGGAGACCGAATGCAATTCAGAATTCAATTATGTCATCGCTGATGGTTTGATTTTGACATTCTAACAGAATCAATGCAGCATTTTCAAAATTTCAAGGAACAGTTTACTAAAGAATGAAAATTTGCTGAAAATTCACTCGCCCTTAGGTCATCCAAAATGTAGATGAGTTTGTTTCTTCATTGGCACATTGAACAGAGAAATTTAGCATTACATCACTTGCTCACCAATGGATCCTCTGCAGTGAATGGGTGCCGTCAGAATAAGAATCCAAACAGCTGATAAAAACAACCACAATAATCTACAAGCAATCCACATGACTCCAGTCCATCAGTTAGCATTATGTGAAGTGAAAAGCTGTGCGTTTAAAAGAAAAAAAAAATCATCATTAGGGCATTTTAACTCTTAACTTTCGCTTCTGGCCATTGATGGACTGGAGTGGTGTGTATTACTTGTGGATTATTGTGATGTTTTTATCAGCTGTTTGGATTCTCATTCTGACGGCACCCATACAGAGCAAGTGATGAAATGCTGAATTTCTCCAAATCTGTTACAATGAAGAAACAAACTCATCAACACCTCGGATGGCCTGAGGGAGTACATGTTCAGCAAATTTTCAGTTTTGGGTGAACTATTCCTTTAACAAGTAGTTTCCAAGTATGGCAATGAGCAAAGAAGATTTCTCAGAATTAATCCATCATGTGGAAATGTCCATCCGATGGGATTCAGCCGATTTAGTTTTAGACACTAGGGAAAGAGCTCCAAAAATTGCTTTGCTGCAAAACATGAACACAAAATCTGGCCTGAGAGAAGGAAATTGGTATTGCTTCTCACTTCCTATTCCACTGGGGCTCTGCAAATGCCATGGGCATTAATGAGCATCCAATCAATGATGAGTAATAGGGTAATTTGCTGATTGCAAGCACTTAAGTAATTAGCGCTAATAACACACTGAATGTATTTCGAATTGTCTTTGCCATTGCCTCGTATCAAGAAATACTCGAATCTTTCCAGCATTTTGCATGTCTGCTGGTTCTAAATGAGTTTTTTTTTTTTTTTAGGGGGACAGGAAATTTTCTCTCGTAATGGTCATGGGTCTAAAAAAGCAACTCCGTTATTTCTCAAACACATTCCCAAGGCTCCAAATTTCATTTCAAATTTTCAAGAAAAGCGTCAGAGTTACGACAGGCCAGAGAATAATGACTGTAATATTCAGGGACACAGTTGCACGGGCTGTCAGATGATGCCTGAATATGAGGAATAATTCAAACCCACCATCAAAGATCTCCAGAATATCAAACTCTTTCTCCGTCTGGAAGAGTTCAAAGTGCAGTGTGATGTTGTAGCCCTTCTCCACGTTGATCATCCAGGAGCACATCTGAAGGTTGGGGTAGCTGTCAGGATAACCTGGACTCAGGATTACGCCCGTCGAGTCGAACAGAACATCATTGTCAGGACATTGCACTAGGAATAAACCAAATGACCATGTGTTAAATAGTGCAAAAACCAACCCAGGCTCAATGGAAAAATGTGTCTGTGGTGACATTTCTGCAAAATTATATCACAGTATGTTGCTTTCTGAATGTTTCGTGACACATTCAAAGTGAAATGACCATTGAGCAGCACTAAAACAGTGTTTAGTTTTATCAGGAACAGATGAACGTTAAACTGGCAACTTTTAATTGCACTGTTTGTTGCATGTATCGTGGCAGAAACATATGGAGTGTGATGATAAAAGATTAATGCATTTGAAAATAACGTACCACCTTCAATATACTAGACCCTAAGCCTAATGACCCTCAAGCAAACATGGCATTTTCATATGCTTCTACAAGTCTCTGAGCCTTTTTATTGTGTTTCACAAGTCTTATACCAGGTGCGCTTCCGAGCAAGTTTACTACATCAGAAAAGTCACATATGGAGCTGGTTATGTGACGCAAACATCAAAATGTATTAGTTTACATATTATGCATTATTTTAAATGTGTTTTGAGGTCATAACATAGTATTGGGCAAGTAATTGTGGGGAAAAAATCTTTATTGATTGATAATCTGACCATTAGTTAATGTATTAACTAACATGAACGAACAATCAACACTACATTACACTCTTTATTAATCTTTGTTAATGTTAGTTAATATAAATACAGTTGTTGATTGTTTATTCATGTTAGTTCACAGAGCATTAACTAATGTTAACAAACACAACTTGTGATTTTAATAATGCATTAGTAAATGCTGAAATTAACATTAACTAAGATTTATAAATGCTCTAGAAGTATTGTTCATGCTTAGTTCATGTTAACTAATGTTGTTAACTAATGTTAACTCATGAACCTTATTGTAAAGTGTTAACGGAATAAAAATGGTAACACTTTATTTCGATAGTCCACTTTAGACATTCTACTAACAGTAAGTAACTTTGCAACTACATGTCAACTAGCAGTCATTAGAGTATTAGTAGACTGTCTGCTTAATATCTTCTAACATTATTTTGATGGGTCCACAACATACAACATACTGACCATGAGAAACTTTGCAAGTATATGTCAACTTATTCTACTAACCCTAAACCTACCCTAACAGTCTACTCTGAGAGTTAGTAGACATGTAGTTGCAAATGAATGACAATTAGTTGACATGTAGTTGACATGTAGTTACAGAGTTACTTATAGTTAGTAGAATGTCTAATGTGGACTATCAAAATAAAGTGTAACCATAAAAATAGTTGTTTTATTACTACAAATGTTCATTTTAGCTGTAAATCGCTAATTGTACAGGAATGTTTTTGAGTTTTGCAAAAATGCAGGTAGGCATGTCTGTCTGACAAATCAACTGCACATATAAAATAAACTGATTGCATGACATTGTCACCATGCTCTATGCTTATGCAACTCCCTAAAGAGACCATTTTTCACTTTATCATTTTATTTCATTTTTCCCCCTGAAGAGCACTTATGTCAACCTTATAATCAAGGTTTCTTGCCTCATAATTCACTTTTACCCAACATGACGAGGAGTGACAAGTTTCCTGTGATTTGCAGTAATTTGCCTATTCTCACTAAAAGTAAAATGTGACATGACTCAATCACAGTCAATCAGAACATTTTGAGATAAATAAACTGTTATCATGTAGAGTATAATTTTAAAACAATGTGCAGAGCCACTTAACACAATGGCACTAAAATACAAAGCTGGTTAAAAATATAAATTAAAAACATGATGATTTGAATTGGCCACAGGAAGCAGAATTGGAACTTACTTTAGAATGACAGGAAGATGAATTACTGAATTGCAATTCATAGAATTTCAACACAGGCGATGCATTCGGAAAAACTGGAGGTCCTTTCACTCCAATAATTTTTTGAAAATATGATTAAACATATAAAAACATGTACATTTTTATTTTTAAAAATAGACTTTAAACTTACAGTATTGTTAACTTTTCTAGACCAAAATGAACATGAATTTCAATGTATTTCAATGTATATTAACATTCAATTGCAAGTCAGCACAGTGCTTGCTACCTCAATTCATTTTCTGCTGTAATATTAAAATAATTCATTTTAAATGTAATATGCTAAAACTGTAATAATTTACTCTAATTATTAATGGTAAATACTAATATGAAATATTAGGAAAATGGCAGAATGGAAAGTATATTTTTATACTTTCTCTTTAGTTGAAAAGTACAATGCATTTGAATTTCAATGTATATCAGCTGTAATATTAAAATGACTTTAATATTTAAATGCAATAACGTAGTTAATTTGCTAAAAACTGTAATAATCTGCTGTAAAATGATGGTAAATACTTATATAAAATGTTAGAAACAGGGCAGAATGGATTTTTTTTAATACTTTTTTCTTTCTAGTTAAAAATGACATCAGTACATTTGGATTTCAATTATTTCAATGTATTTTACCATTCAAATTTGTACTGCAAGTCTGCACACTGTTCGCTACTCCAATTCAATTTTTTGCTATATAATTAAAACAATTCATTTTAAATAAAATGATTACATTAATTTGCAAATAACTGTAATGATTTGCTGCAATTATTGATGGTGAATTCCAATAAAAAAAATATGGGGAAATGGCAGAACTGGAATGGAAAGCATTTCTAGTTAATAATAACATCAATTCATCTGAATTTCATTTGCATTCATTTGCAAATTATAATTGCAACCTGTTTGCTACCCCAATTCAAATTTTGCCATAAAATCTAAATGATTAAATTTTAAATATAATAACTAACTTAATTTACTTTCATTTTTAAAGACAGATACTAATATAAAATATGGGAAAAACATCAGAATGTATATATATATATATATATTATACTTTATTTTATACTTCTTGTCTTCATAGCATCAATGTATTTGAATTTAGTGCATTTAAATATACTTTAACATTCAAATTTCAAGTCTGCACCCTGTTTGTTACCTCAATTCATATTGAACTTGACTGAACCTGAAAAACGTTCTGAATGGTGTTACTTCAAGACATCAGGAATCGTGCTGTTTGATATTAAGTTTTAAACACAATGACTCACAATGGCGTAACTGTGCTTTCCTTCATCTGGAAGTTCAAAAGTGCCTAACAGCTAGCGGCAGAGCTAACGACGTGAGACATAAAAACAGGAAGAGCACCGACACAAATGAGACAGTGTGCTGGATGTGCTGCCAAACTAACCTTGGCAGACCGGAGGAGGACCATCCATCTGCAGTCGCTCGCCCAACCTACAGGTCAAGATCTCGCTCCCGAGCAGCGTGAAGCCCGGCAGGCAGCTGTACCTGATGATGTCTCCTGTTGAGTAATTACACACACGGATCTTTGCTTTTCCACTACAACTAGCGCTCAACAACACATTAGCTAATTAAGACCTGACCGCTTACACGCTCGTGACAGTAATGATGACAAATGCAGAACGTCGGGTGTTATTTTCCCCACAGAAAGGGGCATTTTCTTTCACATTAAATAAGAAACGCTGCATTGCGAAGGTGGGCACCTTGGGAGCGTCTCTTTAATGAGGGTTCGACGCGTGATAAATCTATGCAAACAGATGATCATCAAACGTTCTGCAGTCTTACCAATTTCAAATTCATCATCTTCAGCCAGGATCTCTGCGTTGGCGACACGTGGGGGAGGTTGACAGACACGAAGTTGGTAAGCTGCGAAGGGAACGAGATGAGTGAGAAACGTGATGTTTAGCTGCTGGTTAAGTGATAACGCTTTGAATGCAACCCACACACTTACATCTTAAATCATCACACCTGTCAACAGAGTTTTTCTAAACGTACAACAAAATTACACGCCGCCGCTGCAAAGTATGAATCATAATCAAGGGTCATAGCATCTGCCTCGCCAACACTGATTATGCCTTACAATTATAACAATGTCTAATTGCAAGAGTTTCTAAAAGAGGATCATATGCATTAAGAACCTTCTATTACCGGTATGTTGTGATAATAGTCACAAATGTTAAGAATAGTTTATGTGGGAATAAATATTAGGAAATGATTTTCAACTTCAGTGACTCGTTCATTTATGCACATACAAAATTCCTTTTAAAACATGATTAAAAATAATAAAAATAAGTTTTGTTATAATATTAAAATAATTCCTTTTCAACTGTAGTAATTTGCTGTAATGGCAAATACTATATAAAAAAATATTAGCAAAATGGCAGCATGGAAAAATATATTTTTATATTTTACGAAGAAAAATAGCATTTATGCAACCTGTTTAAAATCCTGAAAATTAATACGTAGTTAAGGTGATAATAATAATAACAAAAACAACAACAATAATTTACTGTAATATTAAAATGATTCATTAAAATGTAATAAATCAATTTTCTAATAAAATGTAATACTTCTCTGGAATTATAATGGTAAATATATATAAAAATGGCTAACAAAATGGCAGCATGGAAATATATTTTTTAATGTATGAAGATTAATACATAGTGTTAAGGTGCTGGTTAAAGGGATTACACATAATAATAATTAAAATAGGTTTTTGCTGTAATAATGTTATTTATTTTGAATGTAATAATTTTAAATAATTTGCTAATAAATGTAATAATTTCCTGTAATTATTAATGGTAAACAATACATAAAATATCAGGAAAATGGCAGAATGGAAAACATTTAATTTTTTTTTTTTTTTAAAGTGATGCTTGTTTATGCAACCTGGTGACACAATGTAAGGTCTGTTTTGGGGTTTTGTTTCATGTTCATGTTATCATGTCTTTTATTTTGAAGTTCTGTTATGGTTCCTGTTTGTGTCATGCTTCCCTTGCCCTCTTGTCTCTTTGCTATTGGTTCCCTTGTTCAATGTGTCATGTTCTGATTGGTTGTCATAGTCATGTGTCTTGTTTCCCATTGGTTTGTTCATGTCATGTGACCCTCTCTGTTTGCTATAAGTAGCTATGTCTTTGCCATTGATCCTTGTCGTGTATTAATGTTGTAACCTGCTGTCGGTGAGTTTAGTTTGTTTCATGCCACGTCAAGCCTGTCTCATGTCAAGCCTGTTCATGTCAAGTCAAGTCTGTTTCAAGTCAAGTCTTCGTCTTCTTTGATTCTGTTTGGATTTTGGATTTCACCTTGTAAATAAACTGCACTTGGGTTCATACTACGCTTGCCTTCAGTGGACTCTTCGTTACAGAATACACAACACTTCCTCTAAGCCTGCTCACGTCATGTCTGCCAAGCCACAGCCTGCTAACGTCATGTCTGCCAAGCCACAGCCTGCTAACGTCATGTCTGCCACGCCAAGGCCTGCTAACGTCATGTCTGCCAAGCCACAGCCTGCTAACGTCATGTCTGCCAAGCCACAGCCTGCTAACGTCATGTCTGCCACGCTAAGGCCTGCTAACGTCATGTCTGCTACGCCAAGACCTGCTAACGTCACGCCTGCTAACGTCATGTCTGCTACTCCAGGACCTGCTCACATGCCAGTTAAGTCACAGTTTACTCCTGTCATGTCTACCAACTCACAATCTAATCACATGTCTACCAATCTAAAGTCTGATAACGTCATGTCTGCTACCCCAGGGCCTGGTCACGTCATGCTGGCTACTCAGGAGATTCTCCGTAACATGGCTGCTATTGAAGAGCTACGTCGCAAGATGGCCGCCACTCAAGAGTCTCTTGAGAAAATGGCCGCCGTTCTAGAGTCTGCTCCCGTCACGCCTGCCAAGCCAGAGCCTGCCCACGTCACGCCTGCCAAGCCAGAGCCTGCCCACACGTCACGCCTGTCAAGCCAGAGCCTGCTCACGTCATGCCTGTCAGGGCAAGAGTCTGCTCACGTCCGCCTCATCAGGAAGCAGAGTCTGCTCACGTCCACGCCTGTCAAGCCCAGGGAATCTTGCTCGCGTCACGCCTGCCAAGCCAGAGTCCGCTCGCGTCACGCCTGCCAAGCCAGAGTCTGCTCACGTCAAGCCAGAGTCTGCTCACGTCACGCCTGCCAAGCCAGAGTCTACGGGGCCTGCTCACGTCACGCCTGAGTCCCCGGCCAAGATGGCCGCCACGCCTGAGCCTTGTCACGTCACTGCTGTCACCAAAAATTCCCCTAAGGATTTTTTTTGGGGGGGCTATAGTACCCAAGCTCCTGCGGTTCCTGGAGACTGGACCAAGGACTGATTGCCAGTGTGTGGACCCACCACTGATGTCGGTGCGAACGCTGGCATCCCTATGGCCTCAGCACTGGCTATCACAGAGACTGTTCCCCCTGACCTCAGTGCTTCCTGTGGCGGTCACCATTTTGAGCGTGTGGGCTGCACACTGCTCTCCTGAGGCCTCTTCTGTCCACGAGTCTTCTCCAGAGGCCTCGTCTGTCCATGAATCTGCTCCTGTGCCTCCAGAGGAGGCGGCTTCCGCTGCAGAACCACCAGAGGTGGCGGCTTCCGCTGCAGAACCTCCCAAGGTGGTGGCGCCCACTCATGAACTCACGGTCTGCCCTGTCACGGCCACAGAGGCCGTTCATGAACTCACGGTCTGTCCTGTCACGGCCACGGCCACAGAGGCCGTTCATGAACTCACGGTCTGCCCTGTCACGGCCACGGAGGCCGTTCCTGAACTCTGGTCTGCACAGCACGGCCACGGGGCCGCCCATGAACACGGTCTGTCCTATGCGGCCGGAGGTTGTTCCTGAACTCACGGTCTGGCTCAGAAGTCATGGCCACCCGGAGGAGCCGCTGCCCCCATGAACTCACGGTCTGTCCTATCACGGCCACGGAGGTCGTTCCTGAACTCACGGTCTGTCAAGTCACGGCCACGGAGGCCGTTCTTGAACTCCCTGCTCTGCCTGCTCCGCCATGGCCCACTGCTCCGCCGTGGTCCCTTGCTCCGCCATGGCTTCCTGCCCCGTCTGTTCTGCCATTGCCCCATGCTCCAGGCCCGCCTTGTCTTCACGCTCCAGGTCCTGTTCCCCTTCACGGGCCTGGCCCTCCATCCCTCCCCCAGTTCCACCACCCTCCTGGACTGTTTGGGTTTTGTTTGGGTTGGGTGTTTTTTTTTTTTTTTTTAGGGCGTCAGGAGCCGCCCTTAGAGGGGGGGATCTGTAAGGTCTGTTTTTGGGTTTGTTTCATGTTCATGTTTTCGTGTCTTTTATTTTGAAGTTTAGTTATGGTTCCTGTTGGTGTCATGTTTCCCTTGCACTCATGTATTCCTGCTATTGGTTCCCTTGTTCAATGTGTCACATTCTGATTGGCTGTCTTAGTCATGTGTCTTGTTTTCCATTGGTTTGTTCTTGTCATGTGACCCTCACTGTTTTCTATAAATAGCCATGTCATTGCCATTGATCCTTGTCGTGTATAAATGTTGTTACCTGCTGTCGGTGAGTCTAGTCTGTTCATGCCATGTCAAGCCTGTTTCATGTCAAGCCTGTTTCATGTTAAGTCAAGTCTGTTTCAAGTCAAGTCTTCGTCTGTTTGGATTCTGTTTGGATGTTTGGATTTCACATTGTAAATAAACTGCACTTGGGTTCATACTACGCTTGCCTTCAGTGGACTCTTCGTTACACACAATGAATGAATAAAATGAAGATTAATACATTTATAGTCTGGGTTAAGGGGTTAATAACAATAAAAAATAATAATAATAATAAATTAATTTTTAGTGTAATATTATTCGCTTTACATGTAACAATTTAATTAGCTAATAATTTGCTGTAATGATTAATGGCAAATATTACACATAAATCATTAGAAAAAAGGCAGGAAATTTATTTTATACACTTTCTGAAGAAAAGAAGCAGTGCTGAACAAATGCAAAGAAGATGAATACACAGAGTTAAGGGTTTCTTCAAATGAGTTCAAGCACCTTTTTATATAGGTAAGATCCAGCAAACACTCTCAGTGTCTTAACATCATGAAGATTCACCAGCTACCAAAGAGCTAAATGACCTCTATATTATTCGACACCAACACCGACAAACAAAAACACATTTCATTTAGAATTCATCATCGGGGGACACAGGAAACACAGGAACACTCAGAAACACTCTGAACGCTGAGAAACTCAGCTGTTACTACGCTAACACATTAAAGGCAATTTTAAACCAGAGAATGGGCATTTTGGCAGCTCCGGGACCATGACTATCTTATTTTATTATCTTTTAAAATTCTAATCAGCTTTGTGCTTTGCAGCACTTGACATAACTTCCTTATGCTGTATCGGTTTATTGGTGAACTACAAAAGCATCAGCAGAAAATATGCTAACACAGATATTAACGTCCTTTATTGAATAACGGTCTCCCATCACAATTGCAAAATAGATTAAAGAAAACCGATGGGGTTCAAAGGTCATCCGTCGTGTTCTGATGCTATTTCCCCTGTAAAAAGTTATTCCATAACCTAGTGATCCGCCTACATTGATAGAATTACAAAGCATCACACACAAAGATTATTGCAACTGGACACACTTTAAATCAGCATTGCATGTATCTTTGGTAAAAAGTGAAATAAATTCTAGATTGTGGACAAGTCGGGAGGTATTTGCATCAAAAAAACACTTCATGTTTCAATCAAAACCAAACAGCACTGACAACATTGAAGCCATTACTAATTAAAACCAATGCATTTTACGCTCGAGTATTGTGTTGGATGCTAAATGCAAATCAATGTTTCAGTCTCCATACGAAGAGTGCATCTGTTTTGTATGATGCACACTATGTAGAGCATATCAAATCATCACTTATGAGGTTCCATAACAGCTAGGATGCTGCCTTAGAAGCCGAATGCATATGTTTCCACACCTGCTCGTTCAGAAATGGCTGTTATTACGGATGATGGAAGTTCCCAAACACATTATAGCGCCATCGGAATGTGGCAGCTGCAATAATCGAAGCCATTTTCCGAAGAAACAAGTAATGCAATTTCTAGCCCTTGCAGTAAAGCAAAAAATAAGGGGCCAGAAAGCAGCAACGTGACACGCTAAACGTTCGAAGGCACGCAATCCAGAAGGTTCCTAATGCAATTTCATGCCACAGTTTGGGTTGAATGTATGTACATTCACGGTTCGCTTCAGCGTACGTACGGCATAAGTAACATGTTCTGTGGGTGTGAGAGACTAAGCCTGGATAATCGAGCTGACAATAAACAACTATGAGCGAACCAAGCCGTCGTGAAAGAGGAAGCAAAACTGCGCAAGATTCTGCTCACCATGGTAACGCAGAAGAAAGAATCCGCTGGTGCTGAAGTCGCTGTGGAACTTGAGCAGGATGTGATTGGACGTGCTGGAAACGGCCTCCTGAGGCGAGCTGCCGCTGAATTGACCGATCTGTGGGGATGTTTGGTCAGGGCCGTCCCTAAGGGAGACAACAGATCTGTTCAAACCCAGATATGAAACCTTCTTTGACTACTTCTGTCTGCTGATATAATACTCTCCATAAGTCACTCTCCCACGTCTGGCGGGTGCGTGTCGGGATCTTATAAAGAATGTTTATGAAAACAGGACAGCAGACGTCTCTTCTCTGCAGTGTGTGTCAGTCGTGCTTCTAAACCCTGAATAAACAGGCTGAATGGTGACTTATACACTCAACGCAAAGCATTCAAAATGACCTTGGTCCTCTATCAGTTAAAAATCTGTAACAGCATAGTTTTTTTTGTTTGTTTTTTTTTTAATTAGGAAAACTTTTATACAACGTTGTTCATAATAACGTCTAAGTTAGTGTGCGCTGCAGCTATTGTGGTTATGCAAAATACTTTTGCTAGATAATGAATGTGCGTTCATTATGATCACTTTATCATCAGTTTTCTGTAATATTGATTTGACAGCACTGAAACTAATAGAAACAGAACAAAACTTGAACTGAATTGAGGTGGATAATAACTCTATGGATAATGTCTTCTAAAGAGCAGATTTAGAGCTGAATCAGCTTGATTTGATGAATCATATTTGATAAATTTTGCAACATCGACACTGTTATTGAACTGAATTGAATCACCATAAAACTGCATTGAGCTGAATAACGACAGATGCCCAGATTTTTTTTTAATACACAGGGACAAAAATCCAACTTGATTTGAGGGTTGTGGGCCAAAAGTAAATGTTGCATTATATGCAAATATGCAAGTATTTTCAAAGATGGAAATTATATATTTTTTAAATGCATTCATTTGTTTAAATTTTAACATTTTGTTATATAACTCATTTTAAATGTAATAATCTAATTAATGTATTAAAAAATGTGCAGTAATTATTAATAGTAAATATTATATTTAAAACATTAGAAAATTACAGTATGAAAATATAGAAAAAAATATTATTTTAAGAAATTACTTCATGCAATTGAGCAATTTTTTTTTTTTTTTAGTCTAATGGTTTTGATTTGTTAAATTTTTACATTGTTAAAAATTTAGAATTAAATAATTTTATTTTTCTTTCAAATGTTTAAATTATTTTAAATAAAATTAACATTTTTCATAGTAAAATTTTTATTATTTGAAAAAAAAAAGAAGTTTTCTATATAATATAAAAAGGCATATGTGTGACCCTGGACCACAAAACCAGTCTTAAGTCGCTGGGGTACATTTTTAGCAATAGCCAAAAATACATTGTATGGGTCAAAATTATTGATTTTTCTTTTATGTCAAAAATCATTAGTATATTAAGTAAAGATCATGTTCCATGGAGATTTTTTTGTAGTTTTCCTGCTGTAAATATATCAAAACATAATTTTTGATTAGTAATATGCATTGCTAAGAACTTCATTTGGACAACTTTAAAGGAAATTTTCTCAGTATTTTGACTTTTTTGCACCCTCAGATTCCAGATTTTCAAATTGTTGTATCTCGGCCAAATATTGTCCTATCCTAACAAACTATACATCAATGGAAAGCTTATTTATTCAGCTTTCAGACGATGTATAAATCTCAATTTTGAAAAATTGACACTTATGACTGGTTTTGTGGTCCAGG